>CAXKVX010002364.1:0-75647 GCA_964058865.1 Eleocharis quinqueflora
CTTCTGTTTTGGAATCAGGAAGCTCACAGAATTTGTCAATATATTTTATGTTTCATTTGTTTTAATGAAGCACTTTGATTTGTCAGATTCATTATAAAAGCTCAAAAGTGCAGTTATAAACCACTAGAAACCTCTACTACAATACTGGTATCTGTTACCAGTTGCTGCCAATCTATTCTCATTTCCCCATATGTACAACTAAGCACATATGCACTATATTGTTTCTATGCCCAAGCAGCATTAACCACCAACTAATACAAAAAACGGTAATAAAGCAATTTTGCTCAGCATCCTTTGTTGACATCTTTAGATGGCATTTTTGCATATTAGCCCCCCACCATTTTAGGCCTTTCTAGCTTTATAGCTTCATCAAATCAACATGTATCAATACCCCTTTTTTATTTTCATTACATGGCAATTATACTAGTAAAATAATGTAAAATTAAAAGCTTTTTTCTGCGAATAACTCCAGGCATTTGATTGCTATAACATCTAGCTGTGCAAATGTCAGTTCAAGTAGCTGGGTAGCTTAGGCCCACACACCCACACACACCAAAAAAATAACAAAAAAACAAAAGAAAAGAAATATAGAAACGAAGATTCCCAAGCAGATGGATCCTAAATGCATGAATTTGCTGTGCCTGTCATACACTACTAAACTAGTAATTAAGTCAGAAATGCAGATAGAATAGAATATAGGACCTAGGCTATATTACTTAACAAAGCGTCATTTATGCAGTATTTTATCTCAATGTCTTCAATTTCGAAATCCAAACGATCGATATGAACTGTTGAATTTGATCTAAATATTAAAGTCTTCTTGAAGACGAAATTTTTATTTTTTAATTTTTTTCTATTTTTTAAAGAGACGAAAAATCACTCATATTAGATGATCCAGAAATCATTATTAACCATTTTTTTACCCTTTTAAAAATAGTAAAAAATTCGAAAAATATAAAATTTAATCTTCAAGAAAATTTTAATATAGATATCAAATTCAACATTTGAATCCGCATTTGAATTACGAAACTAAAAATATAAAAACGAAATACCGTGCCAATGAAACTTTGTGAATGACACATATCCTAAATCAGAATATAGTATTATACAAGTTGCAAGTAGAAGAAGAAGTGTGCATTTAATATTTCCCCACTGACAACAAACTATAAAAGAAATTAAGATATTCCCTAACTCTAACTGAAAGGCAGAGAAGTGAGCACTCACCGCATAATACGGTACTACTAATAATATATCTGCATTTTATTAATTAATACATCAGTGAGTATGCATACGTGCCTCCAATCAAAACTACAAATAAAGTACTAATAAAGAAAGCCCACAAAATTTGATGGTGTTTAATAAATACAACCTAGTAAGTATAGATTAGAGAAGTGGACAGCCAAAAAGGCTAGACGCCGACCCAACTCCTAATAACATCAAATAATTATTAATTTAATTAGGATTCGACTAACAATTTTTAATTTTCATCTTCCATTTCCATCCTCCTAACTAATTTTGTCGAAAAAAAATCGAAGAGTAAAACACAGATAAAATTAGAAAGTTGGGTTGCGCTCATTCTTTTGAAAGTTTTCGCCTTACACACTATCTTGAATGATTTGCACATAATGCATGAGGTGCAAACTAAATAAAATATGTATTCAGATTAAATAAAGTTGGTGTTCAGACTAAATACATGTGTTTGCTAGATATTTCAAGTCTGTTTTGTACAGAATGCATAGGGTGCAGACTAAATAAGTTTTCAGACTAAATAAAATAGGTGTTCATACTAAATAAAACATGTATTCGTACTAGCTCTTTCAAGTTTGTTTTTGCACTACTTCAAGTATGTTTTGCACATAATGCTGGCGTGTAGACTAAATAAAATACATGTTCAGACTAGAGTGTTCATACTAGTTGTTTCAAATATGTTTTGCATATAATGAGGTGCAGAATAAATAAAACATGTGTTGAGACTAGCTGAAAGATGTGTTCATACTATCTGCTTCAAGTATGTTTTTGTACTATTTCAAGTATGCTTTACATAAAATGCATGAGATGCAAACTAAATAAAACAGATGTGTAGACTAAATAAAACATGTCTTTAGATTGGTTGTAAAAATGCTCATAATAGAAGTTGGTATGAACACCTCGGAAGTTTTTTTTTTGAAAAAAAATGGTTAAACCACCAGTTTCATTGAAACTATATGTCTCGCCAAAATTAAATCCAACTCTTTGGATTTAACTGACCTAAAACAAAATTTGCAACCAACCAACACATTATGTCTCTAGAATGATATATCTAAGATAGAAATACTACACACCATATAACAAAAGATCAGTCTCAATAACTAGTAAAACATGACTAGTCTATCTGAAAACAAAACAACTATTTTCAGCACACAAGCTACTATCAATCTAATAAATCCTCATCATCTTCCTCACTCCATTCGCCAGGTGAATGAGGTGTTGCTGCTAACATGGCTTCCTCTTCCGAAGCCTCCTCTATAACCTGCAAACCGAGATCTGCCACGACCTCGAAAGTTAATATAAACATCTATGAAGTTAGTATGAACATCAGTAAAGTTAGTATGAATACTATAGAAGTTACACTTCGGATGTTAGTATTAACACCGAAAAAATATTCAAAAAACGAATAAGACAAAAAAACCAAGGACAGAGGAAAAAAATTGTGAGGTGGAAGCATTTTTCACCCACTCAATTTAAAAAAGAAAACAATGCTCGTGCTTTAAGATTGGGAGTTAGAATATTTTCTCATTTAATTAATAAAGGCTAATTTTGCATCCATATCTTCACACTTGTTAAAAACTTGCTAAATTGTATATGACACTTTCAATTATAATTTCAGAATTGTAGAAGACATGCGCATTTAGAATATTTTTCTATTTAGCAACTCTTGCTTAAAATTCCACATCAAATTAGCAACTTTTGGTCCTTTGTGCCTTGATGAATTTTACTTTAAAAAAATATATAATATCTGGCACATAGACTGCTTTTCATTAATTTCAATAAAGTTCACAAAAATTCTAATCAAGCATGTTTAGTTTTGCTGGTGGGGGCGAGGATGAAAATTGTAACGCACAATTAAAAATAAAATATAATAATATTCCCACAAGGCCACCTTTCATCCACTCGCCATTTGTTATATTCTTATTGGTTTTGGGGTATTTACGCCGAGACCCGCAAACACCTTGAATCCACCGTTAGGAGATCGACACGTTTATGTGGGACCCACTTTGCCAATTGGTGGCTTCGGCATATTCCGCCTAACTTTATTCCATTATATATTTCTAATGCAGCTTAATTGTATGATCTTGTTTCTTGTTGCCATTCGCCGTAGCGAGTCAGTGAGATGGAAATCTCACTATTCTCCTACTATTATATAATAATAATAATAATAATAATAATAATAATAATTAATCATTTATCTCCTTGTTGTATTATTGCTTCCTGTTGTTAACTAACAACCCCTCGAAGAACTTTTGGGATGATACTAGGTACGATAATTGTCCATTTAAAATTCAATTATTTTAGTGTATCAAAAGATAAAAAATGAGCACTATGAATCTCAAATCACAACTCTACGAAAACAGATTGTAATAAATGATTTAGTGAAATAAAAACAAAGAGAAAACAAATAAAATGCTAAGTAGCAAAATACAGAATTTTTGGAATTTTCAACATACTGGAAATTTATTAAATAGAAGATGATTGGTACAAATGACTAGTCCCTTATATAGGCGACAAGTGTCTTGGTCCCAGAGTATGCAATAAGGAAAATAAAGGAAAAAAAATAACTGATTGATTCGATGAATATATCAGAATTAATTGCTAAAGAAATAAAATACAGGAAATAAAAAATAATCTAAGTAAACTTGAAGAGAGATATTGGTAGAATTCATCAATTCAAATCTGAACCAGAATCTGAATCTGTCTCATATTTATTTCCTTGATATGCGTCATACTCGGATTGATGAAAAGCTTGACTTCAAGCTTGTCTCTACTAACTGATGACAACTCGGAAGGTGGTTCGGATGCTCGAGTGCTTGATGATAATGCCTATCGAACTCAAAAAGTCGAGAACCTTATTTATTGTGCTCGAGTGCTCGTTCGTCAAATCAGAGAGCTCGAGAACCTCATCTATCGAACACGAGAATCTAAGAACCTCATTTGTCGAATATGAGAACTTGACAATCTCATTTGTCGAGCTCGAGAACTCGAAAACCTCGTTTGAAGCTGGCTAGTCTATTTTATGCTCGGGTTTGGGAATTTTCCAAAAGTCTCGAATATCATGAGACCGATTTCGGTTATGCTCTCGAACTGGATGATTGGCTCGGATAGGGTCTTGGTTGGGACGTACGGGAACAAGCGCAGATACTTCGATGAGTTGTTGCATGTATTGTTTTTTATCTCATTGTTCTTATTCACGGGCTTGTAGCATTTCATCAAGAATGGATAAGATGTTGGAATCTATCATGATGAAGGATTTGATGATGAAAATATATTGTGATGGAGTATGTTAGGGTGTGGAAACGGTGATGAGATATGGTGTTTGGGCGGTTTCGGAGATACAACTTCTCAAAAGATAAATGTGGTTGATGATTGGCGGTTGTCAGAAATACAACTTCACGCAAGCTCGAAGGTGGTTGTCGAAATTGCTCTGATACCACTTGACGCCCTACTGGTCCCAAATCATAACTCCGCGAGAACGGATTACAATACATGGTTTAGTGGAAAAGAAACAAAGAGGAAACAGGTAACATGCTAAGTAAAAAAACACAAAATTCTCGAAATTCTTAACAGTGTGGAAATTTCATTAAACAAAATATAATTGATACAATGACTATGGTCTCTTTTATAGACGCAAGTGTCTTGGTCTCAAAGTAAGCAATAACTGAAATAAAGGAAGAAAATAATTGATTGATTCGGTGAATGTAACAAAATTAATGCGAAAGAAATAAAAGACAGTAAATAAGAAAATAATCTAAGTACAATTGGAGAGAGATCTTGATAGGATCCATCAAATCAAATATTGATCAGAATTTGAATCTGTCTCATATTTATTTCCTTGGTCTGATGCAACGGTACGTAGTGGAGTTTTAAGCCACATCGAAAACACAAGAAGAGGTAATGATCGTTCGAAATTGAAAAATTCCAAAAAATATAAAATTTGGTCTTCAAGTCTACATTAGTATAACTAATGGAGAATATTTTCAACGGTCTGGATCGACGATTTATACTTGATATAATGGAGCGGTTGCGAGCGGCTACGGATCCCTCCTATATATATATTTACGAACATATGAATGCTATTTGTCTTCAAATGTTATCAAAGTGATTTGGAATCTTCCAATAATCTTTAACTTTCACTGAATTTCGAATACGAATGCTTCACTTGAAGACTGTTACTCTTTTGTCACTAGATCCAGAGCAATTCTCATAATCCATTCGATATATGAAAATAAAAATGAAAATTACATGATGTCTTTTACTGCCTGCCCCAAAAACTATAGATTGCATAGTCATATAACCTAGTTTTATATTTTAATATGGAAACTAGAGCAGCAACAAAAATTAGCAATATATAATTGGGATGCTTATATATATTGACTTATTGTGCGTTCAAAAGCATTTCCCATAAAAGTATAAAACAAACTTCAGACTTTTGGCATCACATGCAAAGAGCCCAACATGACAAGTTTCATATATACTAATAATATACATTTAATTAAGTTTTAACTAACTTGAGGCTCGCGTATCAATTAAGCTTTAGTTAACAAAGATTCGATCTCATCTTTAATTGCCTACTAATCACTACCACGGTTAGAGGGTGTCATTATCACAGACACGTGTGTCATGATTCGATCTGAATTACGCAAGTTTTAAATTCGCATGTAACATGTAACATGTTATGGGCTTTAAACCAACTCTTTCTTTTTCTTTCTTTCTTTCTTTCTTCCATTCGTGTCGCTATCTAATAAAGATGCGATGAAAGAGATGTTCACCAAATTTTGGAAACGGAGAACCGAAAACGGGAAAAGACGTCAATTTTTTTTTTAAAAATTCGTAGCTAGAGTTGCAAACGGATCGGATACGAACGGATAATAGCGTTATTTTATCTGTATTCGCTATTATTTTTCGGATACGAATACGAATTCGAATAGTTTCATATACGAATACAGATCGGATGATAAACAGATACGGATACGAATCGCATAATAAACATATAAGGATGCAAATACGGATATAATTCGAATAATTAAATTGAATGAGTACATTATGAAAAAAATCGTTAATATATCATTATTCAATAATATATTATTTTAAATTATATTATAAATAAATTTAATGAAATAATTAAAATGTTGCAATGAGTAGTGTCTTTATAATTTATTTTTCTAATATTATAAATAATTGAAACAATATTAATTTAATTACTTAGCTATAAAAAAAGAAACATAAATATAATGGACTTGGAATGACATATTTACTGGATATACGAAAATCCGAAAGTTCCGATCCGAATCTATATCCGTATCCGGTTCAAAATTCGAAACTGTGTTCGTATCCGTATCAGATAAAAATTTATTCGTATTCATATCCGTATCCGAAAATATCCGAATCCGAATATTCGATATCCGTCAAAATCCGAATCCGAATAATCGAATAAATATCCGATCCAATTGCACCCTAGTCGTAGCAGTGTAGCACCATTAGCCAACTCTAACTTTGAAGTTTGAACATAACTGGTTCAAAATTTACGACGAGGGACTTTTCTTATTATCTCGGGAGATTCTGTTTTCTGTATGTATGTAAAATGCGCGCAGATTATTATGGAGCTCTCAGAGAAATTATCACCATCATGTTTATTTTCTTAATAAAAAATAGATAAATTTGTCAGTTTTTATATTTCTTTGTGAATAATAGGCAAATGTCTAAACTTTGTCAATAATTCTAAATTGATCTAAAATTTTCCAGTTACATTTTTACTTCAACTGAATAATAGTACATTGTTCTTAATGATCACTAGATTAGAACTAGTTCGTAAATTTGTCAGTTTTTGTTTTTCTCGAAACAACCATATTTATCTTTATTAGTTACATTTATTTGCTTTAAATTGAATTTTCTTGCCTTACTTTCTGTAAGCGTTGAATAGGAGGATAAAATGAGAAAATCTTTTAATTTTAGACCTTTCGTTCTTCATTCTCGTTTTCCGTCCCTTTCTGTCTTATTTTTTTATCACTTTCTTTTTTGTTTTATTCTTTTTTTTTAATATTTTTCTGGTGTTAAAACTAACATCCGATGTGTTCATACTAACTTTCGAAGTATTCATATTAACTTCTCTGGTGTTCATACCAACTTCTAGTATGAACATCTTTTACAGCTAACTCGAACACTTGTTTTATTTAGTCTGTACATCATCTGTGCAAAACAACTTGAAACAGCTAGTATGGACACATCTTTCAACTATTCTGAACACTTATTTTATTTAGTCTGCACCCCGTGCATTTCCTTTTTAGAAAGTTAGTTAGTGGAACAGAAGTGGGGGACGAACAGTGGGGGACTGCTAGTCGATCCCTAAAAAAAGAGAAAATATTTGATTTTTCCATCTTGCGTCCTCTGCTTTCGTCTCTCACCCTCTTTTATTTTTTGTCTTATTCTTATTTTGTCTCTTTTCCTTTTTGTCTTGTTCATACCAACTCCCCTGGCGTCCATTTTAATAATGCATGTATTCATACTAACTTCTCTGGCGTTCATACCAACTTATCTGGTGTTCATACCAACTCCGGAGGTGTTCATACTAACTTCTCTGATGTTCATATCAACTTCAGAGTTGTTCATACTAACTTCTCTGGTGTTCATACTTACTTCATTAGTGTTCATACTAGCTTCTCTGGTGTTAATACTAACTTTCGAGGTGTTAATACCAACTTTACTGATGTTCATACTGTTTTTTTTTTTGCGGTGTTCAGACATACTATATGGTTTTCATCCCTTTTCTGGTGTTGATACTAACTTCACTGATGTACATATTATTTTTTCTCTTATTCAGACTATCTGTTTTCATGCTAACTGTGGATGTATCTATATAACTACTTAAGATGTTCATATTATATTTGCATGCTAGTATAATACATGTTTCAACTAATATGAACACATGTTTCGACTAATATGAACATCTTGTTTCTTTAGTATGCGTCACATTATGTGATGAACATTATTAGTTACAGTTTCAAGTGCACAACATTGTTGAAACAGCTAGTATGGAGACCTGTTTCAACTAATATGAACACATTGTTTATTTAGTATGTGCCATATTCTGTGATGAGCATTATTAGTTACAGTTTCAAATGCACAACATTTTTGAAACATCTAATAATATGAACACCTTATTTATTTAGGATGCGCCACATTATGTGATGAATATTATTAGTTACAGTTGAAGTGCACAATATTTTTGTAACAACTAGTATGAATACATGTTTCAACATTCTTGTAACAACAGTTGAAGTGCACAACATTATTAGAAGGTTTCTCATTCGAAAAATAATGTTTTATTTGGAAAGAAATTTAATTATTTTTGTTTACAATAATAGTAGAGAATTCTATGCATATATGAAATGAGTAATTAGGATATTATGTGGCAAGATTGTAAAGCTCTTTCATAGAACATTTTGATTCGCTATACATTATAGGATAATTTCGAACTTCTACACGATAAAATAGAAGTACTGCCGCAAATTTAATATTAAAGCTCCATCGTAATGCTGTGATGAAAAATCTAAAATTAAAAATCAAATCTGAACCATTGCCGGATCAGGAAAACATAGATGCTTAATATATAGCAAAGATATGATTCTATGATTTTCTTAAAAATATGTTCAAAATTTCCTTAATATATAATTATCATTTAAACTTTTTTTATTTTAAATAGCTAACATTTTATTTAGCATTCGAGAAAACTAATGAACAACTTGATGGTTCTTTTTCACATGCATTTCATAATTAGCAGATTGGATGTCAATCTTTAGAGCACTCCAACAAATTTCCATGGAAATATGGAAGAATGTCTAACTGTTGGTTGATCAATTGGCCGGTGAACTTTTAATGTTGACAATCATGTCAACTAAATATATATATCATTAGTGACATGACTCAATAACTAATCTATTCTTTAAATTAAATTTATTGCATACAATACAAAAACATATCTTATAAATTTATCCTTATTTAAATATCTATATACATTTATCTATTATAATATCTTTGATTTTCATCTAAATTCTGAATTAATAATATTTCTCACTTGATGTTATTTTCCCATATTTCATGTATAAAAAATTACTATTTTATTTCTAAAATGAAATCAAAGCACAAGAAACCAAACAATAAACGAAATTGCAAACAAATCATATATTATAATAAATACTTTTTCAAGTGGATACAACTTTAGTTAAGAAAGTTACAATTTTAAATTAGAAGTTATGAATTGTAACTATTTCAAATGCCATACTATCAACATTCGAGTAAAGCTATGGTGGTTCTAGCAGCACCAAACGCTTTCTTACTCTTAACTCAATTACATTCTTTAACATCTTTAAATTTCGATTTATTAAGCTCAATAAATTCTTGATATGAAAATCATGTTTCGGACAAAATTAATTATTTTTAGAGTTTTTGAAGTACTTGTTTTAAATTTTTTTAAAGTGGCTTCAAACTAATAATAAAATCAATGTTATACATAAAATTATGTCATTTTCAAAAAGTTGAAAACATGTACTTAAAATATTCTAAAAATAAAATAATTTGCCCTACGAGATTGATATAAAGAAATTATTTAGCATAATAAATTAAAATTTAAATATGAATTAAATTATTTTTGAGTTAAGGATACTAGTGATCTTGATGCTTCTAAAACCACCATAACTTTACTTTCAACATTCAAATATATTATATTCATCCATAAAATTGAGCAAAAAAATAATGATAAATTAGTTGCTGGAGTCATCGCCGCTATTACATAAATTAGTTTCCATGTCAACTTATTAAAAATAAAAAACTTTAAATAAACTTTGGAAATTTTGGTAATAGTAACCCATTTTTATTTTTTCTTAAGAATTCGTTCGGATCAATTTCACTCGTTATAATGTCATTATAAGAGTGAAAAATTGAAAATTATGTGATACTGAATTTTCAATTACTCATTAATAAAAAAATGCCTCATAAATGTTGACTGTTGTCACTTCTCATTAATGAGAAAATGCCTCATAAATGAAATATATAATATTTGG
Organism: Eleocharis quinqueflora; assembly: GCA_964058865.1. NCBI lineage: Eukaryota > Viridiplantae > Streptophyta > Magnoliopsida > Poales > Cyperaceae > Eleocharis > Eleocharis quinqueflora. The sequence goes on from CAXKVX010002364.1 coordinate 10,311, forward strand.
TGGGGACCGGGGACCACATGACAATCCACGGATCCAAAACCAAAAGTGGTGGTCACGTAACTTTCTAAGTTGATCACAATTACTGAATGTGATTATAATTGAAAGCTCGAAATTAATTACCGAGAGTACAATCTAATGGTATGAAATAAATTTTATGAGGGATATTAAATTTATTTTATTTCGGTTAAATATATCAGTGTAGTTAAGTTAAATTTGGATATTTTACAAAAAAAAAATGATCGTCTGCATCTGGATTTTTTTGCGAGTTAAAATAAGTTAAAATATGTTGTGATTGTTGAAAATGTTATTTATATAAGAAAATTAATTTGGATTTATGTCACAAAACCTCACGGTCATGGTCGTCGTATTGACTCGTATAATCTTTTTCTTGGTCTTGAATTTTCGTTAGAGAGCCAAAATTTATAATTTTTTTCAGATGAACAAAATAATGTAGATTTTTTAATATACATAATAATTTTGCAAAAAAAATTGATAAATCGTATAAATACACATATTATAATATTACAATATGTCAGATATCTTGACATATGATTATTTATATTATATATATATATATATATCAAATGTATAAAATTCATTGTTATTGTGTATAAGAGCATCGCTAAAATAATATGCATAGTACACCCCATTTTGTACTATGCATATAGATATAGGTCAATAAATTGAGATTTAAGTTGCTCAATAAATTCTTCATATGAAAATATTGTAGGCAAACAAATTTCGTGATTTTTAGAGATTTCTTGCTATTTTTTTAAAAAAAATTTGAAAACAGTCCAAATTTAATATTACAAAAGTGTCATTTCTGGACTGTTTTTAAAAAATATTTAAAAAATAGCAAAAAAACTCTAAAAATCACGAAATTTTATTTCCTACAAGATTTTGATATGAAGAATTTATTGAGCAACTTAAATATCAATTTAATGACCAAATTAAATACATATGACCTCATAGTACGTTATGTGGTGTACTATGCATATTATTTTAGTCATGCTCTGTGTATAATATGTACTTTTGTTTAGTTTAAGAATTACATTATTTGATGTTGATTTTTTGTTTGTTTTAAGTTAAAATTTTGGTTTATGTGATGAAGAGAAGAAATTTACATCCTAAGGTACGGAAAAGAGAGAATAAATTGTAAGAAAATACAATAAATAAATAACTATTTTTGAGAAATAATTGAAAACTCAATTTTATCACTTTTAATTATTTATAAAAAATTACTGAATTTCTAGCAATGCAATGGAAAATAAAATATTTGAGAGTAACATCTAAACATCTAAACTATTTTATGACAGCTTTGTTACAACAGTACATGCCAACAACTGTTATAAATTGAGTTGTGTATGAGTGGTGTAAACTGACTTAAGATTTGAAATTCTATTCACAGTTAGTTCCTTCAACGAATCCAACTACAGACTTAAATGCTCTGATTATTTGTTGCTCCTTTAAAAATATTAGAAATTACATCGCGACTTACTGTTATTTTTTTAAGAAGAATTCTTTTGTATTAAAAAAGTAAACAACGCAATTATGCTAACTTCAATCTTTCTGTTAAATAACATTACTTCACTGAAATTAGAGTTCTATGATAATAAATATCATACATCTTTCTTAAATTTTTTTGAAAGCATGATTATTTATACGAAATGAGAAAGGTGTAAACATTAATGACGTAAAATTAATGTTATTAATGATTTTTACTGAAATGAATGGCATGTCTCATTAATGACGTGTCGCATGTCTGATAACCTGGACACACGTACAATCAAAATTAAATAGCAAAATGATATGTCGGAGTATCAGAAAAATTGAACATGCCGATGTTAAGCAAACTTTATATATAGTATTGTTACGAGGATCAGTGGGAAAAAGTATAAAAGAGTATATCGTGTCAATTTAAGTTACCAACAAACTTTTTATTAATATGATTTGAAATATATTACCCTTGTAAAGAGTTATTTTTTTAAGACTGGAGATAAATTAACACCTCAAGTGCATTCCGTCTCTTAGTAACAACTAGTAATATTTTGTGCAATTATTGATATTGTCGATAAAATTATTATTATTATTATTATTATTATTCAATTAAATAAATTATAATCTTCTTGTTATAAGAATTAAACTCCTTGCTTCTTTGATTACATCTAGAACTCAATTTACATTATTTAATTATCTTGTCATTCTGCATAAATGGTCCATATTAAATTAAATTCAACCGGTATAGAGAGAAAAAAAAAGACAATTTAATAAATTATATGCAATCATTATGAATTAAGCTTGTGCTATCATTCATAGTACTTGGTAATGAACAATCACCTTCATGCACCGAAATCTCTATTGTCAATTCTTATTGATAAGAATTGATTCCTACCAAAAATGGTTTATATTAATATGGTCCCAAATTTTATGTGGGTGCGTGTGAGGAGTTGGTTGGTGTCTTGTGGGACCACATTTAGCTGGCTGTGGGACCCCCTCATTCCACTCTCAATAGATCAACAAAGGAACTGAGCTTAGAGAGAATATCAATAGGCCAATTATCACCTAAAATATTAAAATATTGATAATCAACATTTGCTTGTGTGTTCCTTCAAAATATCCTAATTTCACTGATTTTAGTTACCTCTGAAAATGAAATGAAGAGTGGTTTTTTTTTTTATTCCAAATCACCTGCTCGCTGAACCTCTGCTCGTCGCTGCTCGCCGAACCTCTGCTCGTCACTGCTCGCCGAACCATCTGTTCAAAATCCATCCAATAGTCCAAGCGTTTGTCCTGTAATTCAAATTACATCCGTCGAATCTGAGCAATCGGATCGGGCGAGCACAACCCTGCTTGCTGCCTAGGCCAGCAGGCGATTTAGAGCTATGTTTTGTGACTTCAATAAAATGGAGAGGTTTGATATTATTGTGCATATTTGAAATTAATAAGATTCTTATTTTTATTTAAAAATAATAAGAGAGAGAGAAATTTAGTATCCAATTCTTATTTGATAATAACAAAAAATGGAATCACCATAACTTGATTCTTATTTTTATTTAAAATAATGAGAGAGAGAAATTTAGTATCCAATTCTTATTTGATAATAACAAAAAATGGATTCGCCATCTAGTTTAAATAATGTTATTTTGTATTTCTAAGTTGTGCTCTAAACAGGGGCGGATCTAGAGCTTAATTAAGCCCGGACATAATTAGGTCTGGGTACTGAGGTTGAGATCAAGTCCGGGAACAAATACTCCAAAACTCACTAAAATATAATTAAAAATTCATTTTTTTTACTAAAAAATACACTAAATTTTGCATTTAAAAAAAAAATCAAGTCCGAGCATGCCTCTTAATAGGTCCGCCACTGGTTCTAAAGGTCTTGTTTCAAGTTTTGAATTTTCTTATGCATAATGTCAATATAATAACGATGATTAACGTCTCGATATTTCAAATATAACATGCCAATTTTATATCGTAGAATTTCTATTTGGCTTATTTCTACTATCCTAAAATTGAATAACACTTACATATTTTGAACAACTATTTTGTAAAAGCAAATATTAACAATTAGATCTCAAATTAAAAGTCCATGTTTGAACAAGATCATGGATGGACCATATATATAACAATTATAGAAGAACAAAAAAATTCATGATTTCATGAAAGATGTACCCACCCCCTTCTCATTAAATGCCTGATATTTCTTATTTTCAAAGGGTAGACATGTAATTATCCAAACAATTATAATATGTGCTAAAAGGATTGGTTGAGTGATACCTGAATCAGAGTTCCATTTCTATTATAATAAAGAAAAAATATTGGCAGTTTATATGGTTAATAGATGTTCTATCTACATTTGGGGTACTCCCTTTAATATTCAGATAATATTTATAATATATAGAGTTTGTCCTGACGCTGATTATTTATTTTTCCAATGTAACAACTGGCGATACGCATAACGTCAGTAAATCACATAAAATAAATAAATGGTAAGGATATACATTAATACATGTGATGTGATTTCATTAATAAGTTTAACGAAAATAGGATGGCCATAAAATGTAGCATAAAAAGATAAAGTGAATATTAAATCATTTTAAAGTTAATTCATTTAGAAAATAGTTTAAATATTTAGGCCTTGTTTGGTATTCTCACTTTCTTCCGGAATTTAGGTGCAAGGAAAGATCTGCCAGAAATCTGGAAGATTATTTTTTCACTCTATTTTAAAATTTCATTAAAGTGTTTGGTATCTCTATTTTTAGAAGAATAAATTATTAAGTCTTGGTTAAAATTGCAAAAGGCATAATAATTTTTATATAAAATTTTAAAATGTTAATTATTATGATAATATTATTATCATTATAATAATTATTCTTATTTTCATTATTAAGAAAAACATATTACAATCATTATCATGAATAAATATGAAATGTACTAAAAATTTATTACTAATTGTAAATTAAATTATAGTATTAAATAATTAATTTTCGAATTTATATTATTATTTATTATAACATAGTATTATTTTAATAGAAATCTTAAAGTGCGGCTAATAATATCAACAACACTATCATGATAATGTTAGCATTGTTATTGCTATTAATTAAAAATATAAATTATGGCAAAATAAATTATTAAAAAAATAAGATCAATGGAATTGTTGTAATAAAAATTGGAAGAAATTTGATCAACTTCCGGAATTAAAAATTTCTTCCATCACTTTGGTGGAAAAAAATATTCAACTTTTCTTGATCATCTTCCACTCTGTACATAATTTTTAGTTTTATTTTCCAAAATATTTATTATTTCACCTTATTCTGGAAAATAAATATCGTTCATCTCTTAAAACCTCGTTTGTGATTTTTCAATTTATTGGAACTTTTGTTGGAAGTTTGGACATTAATTTTGGTGAAAACCCCAAAAGGTAACCTTTTTAATTTAAATATTGACATTTGCCTGGCAAATAAATCGTCGATATTTATTATTTTACAAGTTTAGTACAAATAATTAAAATTATAAAACACTGAAAATTTTGATACTATAGTTTTGCTTCACTTCTAGAATAATGTTAATTGTGTTCCTGGTAAATTATCCTAAAAGCATTCCATTTGACGTATTAAAACAAATTAAAAACATTAAATCACAATAATTTCACTTCCCAAACAAACTAAACAATTTTACTCACCAAATTTCCTTCAAAAATATTTTTTATGGGAGTCGGGTTTACAAATCTTTATATCACAATTTCATTATTTAATTATAAGTGCATGGATGTTAATGTTGATATATGTTTATTTGAATATAGTTTGAGTGTTCAATTTGTATATATATATATATATATATATATATATATACTAATTTGTCTAATAATATTAAGAAAAACTATTAATAATTTATACATTTTAGAATTTAGAAATTTATGGAAGGTCAAATTAATGTCCATTTTGTTTATTTCATTCGCCGCCATTTTAGAAATATATGACATGTCAATTGATGCCCACTTTGTTATTTCCATCCGCCGCCGCCTCCATTTTCTTAAAAAGAAATACAATGAAACATATGTAAGAACTTTTTGTACAATTTAAAATTATTTACCTTTTTTGTTGACCAATAATATTGTAAAGAAGTTGAATATTACAACACGAATTCTTTCACGCTATTTATTTAGCTTGTGATACCAAAGAAAATAAAATTCAATCAGAATGCACTATGTAAGCATTAAAAATAAATAAATATTCTTTAGTTTTTTTTTGACAATTAAATATTCTTTAGTTGCACAAGAGAGCATCACTGTCTTCAGAAGGAATTCACATGAGATGAAGTACTTCAACTACTTCAAATTAATTCTGATCGTTCATTGAACTTTGAAATTCGTATACACGAATCTCAATGTTCAATGAACGATCAGAATTAATGTGAAGTAGTTGTAGTATCCTAAAAATATGCATTTCTTCTGAAGACAGGCAATTGATTCAAAAAGCAAATCCATGAATGCAGGCCTGTATTGTTTAATTTGTTCTTGTTGAAATTTGCAACTAAAAGATAAATCTAGTGCATACCTGGTTGTGATTTACCATTTATTGTTACTTTTGTTGGATGTCTTTGACCAAGCAATGCTTAGAAAATAATATTAAAGTTACTTGACATTAATATAAGTTTAAATCTGCAAAAGTTGATATTTGTAATTTACATTTAGCAAAAGTGAAAAAGTGCACCATATTTTTTGGGAAAAAGATTATGTAAACAAAAAAATGAAAGAAAATGAAGTAAAATTGATGTGAGAGCATATTTAGAGAAAATGGCCTGATATTGTAGGACCCATCTACTCATTGGAAGGCATTTTTTTCTGTATCAAAAAACTTTAATCAGATAAAATATGGAGAGGGATAATTTAATTGAATAAAAGGAGAAGCATCACTTGACAGTTTGACAATATGCCCCTCACTAAAGCATTTATTCTCACACATAAGATTAATCATTGTGAAACAACTTCATAAGTATATAAACCTTAACTCATAAAATCTTTTATTTTTTGGCGCTTTGTAATATATATTAACTATTATTCTTGCAAATGCAGTGAAAGAAGGACAATTGGTCTTTTTATTCAGTGTATCTATCAAATTGCTTTAAACTAGTAAAAGGAAATATATTACATCTATTTGTCAAAGACAAAGAACTTGTGAAAAGTAGAACTCTAAGTTAAACTTTCAAAATAGACAATTAGTGGCGGATTATGAGCAGTAATTAAGCATGAATACAATATTTCTCAGTCTAATATTAACTAAGTACAGATATTAATACATAATGGACGATAATTTGTATCGAGTTTTATGGAAAATATTGTTAGTGTAATATTGATTGTCGAAAGTCCAACTCGGGCACGTACCTGATCTTGTCTTTAATAAATTCATCCCTAAAAATTATGTCACAAAAATGAGTAAATTTACCATGATTATGTTTTTTTGTCCAGAGTTTCAAATTTCAACTCATATCTAGCATAAATAAAGTTGACCTAAAGAGTAATTAAGTCTAGGTGCTTTATTATTAATTATTATTTGCAAAGAAACATTTCTTTGTGATAAGTGACATCAATTAATTGACTTTGAACGATGAGACATGCTATATTAAATTATTAATTTGACATAAATGTCTCAATTTTTTTAACGTTACTCTTTGACTAAATTTTGTCAAAACAAAATTTTAGCTTTTTTACTCATATATTTTTTCACACGAAGTAAAGAATTTCAGTGGAAAGACGTAAAATAACAAATAGGAACTTGCTAACAGTTCCTTACACGGACCTCGCTAGAAGACAAAAATAATTAATGTTCTGCTCTGTCAACTTCAGTTTCGTTCTGCTCTGCCAACTCTGTTCGCTTTGTCTGCTCTGTTCTTGTAGCGTTATGCTTTCCTGCACGTCTTTATACTTAGGACTAAAATCTTTATATTATAATTTTTCAATATAAATATTCGCTGGTTTCAAATAGTTGAGACTCGCCGGTTCCAATATAAGTACTTGTTTGTTATAATATAGAAACTTGCGAGTTTTTAATATTGAGACTTACATGTTCTAATATAAAGACTTTCTTGTTATCATATATAGACTTTCTTGTTTTAATATAAAAACTTATAAATTTTAAAAACTTGTATGTTATAATATATAGACTTAATTGTGAAAGAGAAGTGCAGTGGGAGACATAGGCAGTCAAAATAGAGGGAGAAAAGAGTGAGGAGGGAGAAAGAAATGAGTGAATTAATTTTTTTTTGTCCTGTAATTAGACCTTGTAAGAATAGCAGTTAAGAAGAAAAAAATATAATTAGAATGTATTTTTTTTGTTCTTGAACTTGTAAGGAACAAGTTTAAGAGAAAATCTCTTACCAATAATAAATAACTTCTATAAATTTTTGCAGCTAAAATAAACACTACTATATCTATATGCACTGCATATCTCTTTCACAAAGGACGATAATATAATTAAGTTATTTCCACAAGGACTTATCCACAATACCGAAATGGGCGTGAAGCCGTGAAATATAAAATTGTAGAAAAGTAACAGTAACGCCAGGAAGAAAAGAGTTTTATTAGAGAGAGAGAAGAGAGAGAAGAGAGAGAGAGAGAGAGATTTAAGCCATGAGCTTCAGAGCAGAATCCAAAGTACGAATGAAGTAGAGAAGCAGGAGGAAACGAAAACCGAAAAGGGGGAATCATTTGTTTTGATTGATAAAAAAGGAAAGAAAAGCACAGAAAATAATACAAATTGAGAAAGTCGGAAGGTCGGATCTTTGTTCAGAGTTCCAGTTCCATTCCTCGATTCATTTACTGGTAAGTCTTCTGGGATACAATTCCTGTTTCCTTCAGATTTGAGATGCAATAGTTGATTGAAGAGATTTCTTCCTTGTTAATCCCAACTGATCCTGTTATCAGGGGCGCGATTGTTTTCTCGATCAATTCTTTGATTTATCGGTAATTCTTTTGTTTTCACGTAGATCTGACCTGATTTCTCAAGAGGAAATCTTTATTTTTTTATTAGATGCTTAGATCTGTTATTGAGCTTCTCTGATCAAGACGTCCTTGACCAATCATTGAAAAGCCTGACTTTTTCAGGGATGAGACTTTTCTCCTTTGTCACTGACTCAATCGATCTATCATTCATTAAACAGAGGATATAAAAGGGAATAAATATATAATGAAATCGGACTCCTCACGCTTTGTCCCCTATTAGAATCTAGATCATGCTCTTTATTTCTTCGCTTGAATTCGATTTGCCATTTCCTTGTTGATGCAGATCACCTATTCGGGGATTTGCCTCTGAGAAAATTAGTTCCTCTCTCTCCTAATCCCGAGAAATGTTGGAAGGTCAATCGTGTCTCATATCTCCTGCCCTGCCTAACTGCTGCAAGCCTGAACAGAAGTGGGTTTACATGACCTACCTGTTAGAGCTCACCAGCAAACCTGCCAAAAAACAAAGGATCCGACCTGAACTCGAACCTGAACTGGAACTGGAACTGGAACCTGTTAACGCCCCATCAGATTGTCAGACGGGCAATGGGTCTAGTGACGGGTCTAATTACTCTGATTCAAACTCTCTCATTAACCCAATTGGCCGAGACAATTCGATTGATTGCCTTCTACGCTGCTCCCGTTCTGACTATGGGTCCCTGGCGTGCCTCAACCGCAGCTTCAGAAACCTAATCCAAGGTGGAGAGCTGTACCGGCTGAGACGCCAGCTCGGTATAGTAGAGCACTGGGTCTATTTCTCTTGCAATGTGCTCGAGTGGATCGCTTATGACCCGAAAGAGAACCGCTGGATGACCCCACCACGCATGCCACACGATGAGTGCTTCATGTGTGCTGACAAGGAATCCCTTGCAGTTGGTACTGAGTTGTTAGTTTTTGGTATAGTGTTTCGGGATCAAATTGTGTTGAGGTACAGCATTCTTTCCAACTCCTGGACACGTGGCGTGCAGATGAACCAGCCCCGGTGCCTCTTTGGTTCTGCCAGTCTAGGAGAAAAGGCCATTGTGGCAGGTGGCACTGACCTGTATGGTAGTGTGTTAAATTCGGCTGAGTTGTATAATTCTGAAACAAGATGCTGGATCACAATACCCAGTATGAATAGAGCTAGAAAAATGTGCTCAGGTGTATTTATGGATGGTAAGTTTTATGTTATTGGTGGCATGTCTAGTAATACTGATATTTTAACTTGTGGCGAGGAGTATGATTTGGAAAAAGGAACCTGGAGGGTCATAAACAATATGTCTGCTGGGTTGAATTGTGTGGCCGGTGCACCACCACTTGTTGCTGTTGTGAAGAACCAATTGTATGCGGCCGATTATTCAGAGAGGGTTTTGAGGAAGTATGATAAGAAGAACAATGTGTGGATTACATTGGGCCCCATGCCAGCCCGGCCTGATTCAGTGAATGGTTGGGGTGTGGCCTTTCGTGCTTGCGGGGATAGATTGCTTGTGATTGGTGGGCCTCGAGTATATGGTGGTGGCATGATCGAGATCAATTCGTGGGTGCCTGATAATGATGGCCCTCCTCAGTGGAATATAATTGCTGAGAGGCATTCCGGAAGTTTTGTCTATAACTGTGCAGTAATGGGCTGCTGATTTTTCAGTCTAAGAGGATTTCTGTGAAATTGCAACTGATTCTGGCAGAGGGAAATTTCAAGACCCTTTTTTCTTTTGATATTTCAGAGTTTACTCGAGGTGCGCATGAGAAATTTACAGGAGAAGTTTGTTTACTGCTTCTGTGTCATGTGTACCTTTGGGGTGGTTATCATTTGTGCTTCGTTTTTCTTTTTCAATTGTCTCATTGAATTTGTATCTGGATAATTTGTTATGTTTCCACCATTCGAGAGTAACAAATTGATAACTTTCTAATATCTCCTGACCCTTGATATCAATTAGGAATTGTAGATTAAACTTTTGTGGTCCGTTTCCCTGTGCCATTATTTATTTTCTTTCCTTCTGTTTTTTTTATGGACATGCATAGATCAGAGCCAAACCTGTAGCTTGCTGGTATTTATCACCCCATCTATTCATAGCATATAAAATGTGGTTATTTAATCTCGTATGTCAGATACCAGAAAGCATGCTTCTGAAGTATATTGTTTTAGTATATTTCACCATCTCAGGTGCAGTATATTGTTCTAGTATATTTCACTATCTCAGGTGGCACAGTATTCTATGTTAGAGTTTAAATGAGTTCCGTCATTTAGTATCTCGGTGTTGTTCCACCACTTAATTTGTCCGCTAAATTATGCTATTTTTTAAAACAAATAATTACTAGGTACACCTGATAATATACTAAAACAATAAAATGACTTGAACCACACCTGAAAATTATGTGTTTTGAGATAGATTTCATTTGATAAGTAAAGGAACAGGATTTTAGACATTTTCCTTTATTTTATTTGTTCACATTTGCCATAATGAATGAGTTGGTTTTGTTTGTGTCGAAGTTATGGTTTATATTCATTTTTTTTTTGCTTGATTCATTACTGTTTTTTCGAATTTCAATTAATCGTTGTGGAAGGATTTAAAAAAAAAAGTACAAACAGAAGTCCCCAAAATCAAAACCAAATGATGCAACAAAGAAAACAAGGACACGTGTCAAGCTAATTAGCATATGATATTTGGAGGGGTCAGAGAAAGGAATGGTGAATGAATGATTGAACAAACGATGCAGCATCCAACCAAGTACATTCACCAATCACTTTGTCTAGGTATTGTGACCGCACCACACCAGATTCCAGTACTATCTCTAAGACTCTAACTCAACTCTCTCCTTTTTTTACTGCGGTATTTTTAGGAATTTGGGGATGTGCCACTCTAAACTTTTAAATTAGAAATTCGCCATTCTATATTTTATTTTTTGTATAATGCCACCTCAAACTAAATCATAGGAGATTTGTCAAAAGTAGATCATTGTTAAACATTCTTAGTTCAATTATTAAAAAATATATTGTATATATCAGATGTATCTGTTATTTTTCCAATATATCCTTTGTATTCATACTGTTTTTATACAATCTCACTGTCAGATATTTCTCAGTGGATCGATTAATCACTCTCTGTTATCCCAAATTCACTACTCTCTCTATCTTGAGCCAGATTCACAAACCTAGATTTGCTTCGTGCAAGCGAATCGCCCAATCGGATTGACAAACCCTAGCAAACCAAGAGCTCTATAAAAGAGTTTGAATACAGTAGAGAAGAAGAGAAAAATAAAAAATTGATCTTTTTCATTTAATCTCAAGAAGGAATTTGTACATTTATAGACTGAGCTTCAGCTCTCGCCTTTCTCTCTCTTTCAGACTCTAACTGAACTCAACTAACTAACTAACAGAAACTAATTCTCTTGATCTTCTCCATTTGTACTCGAGCTTGAGTTGTCCATTTCTTTACATAATTGATCTTCTACAGTCCCCCTCAAGCGAGACTGTTTGGCACAAACGTGAAGCTTGTCATGAAGAAGAAGAAATCGAGCTTTAGGCAAACTTTTGGTGAAGAAATCTCCCAACTGGTCTGCAGAGCAAATGAATTTAACAATGAGTTGTTTAGCTGCAACTTTTTCTCTGACAAAATGAAAATCGAGCTCAATATGCTTTGTCCTAGCATGAAAAACAAGATTTGATGCAAGAAATGTAGCTCCTAGGTTATCACACCATAGTGTAGGTGATTGTGAGGGGATTGAGTGTAATTCTCCAAGTAGTGAGTTGATCAAGAGAAGTTCAGAGGCTGTCACAGCCAAACTGCGATATTTAGCTTCTGTTGAAGATCTGGATATTGTTGCCTGCTTCTTGGCTGACCAGGATATTAGATTTGGTCCCAGAAAAATTGCAAATCCTGTTGTAGATCTCCTGTCATCAGGACAGCCAGTCCGGTCAGCATCACAGTATGCATGAAGGGCTAAATTGTTATCAGATTTGAAGTGTAGGCCATGGGAGAGAGTTCCTCTGATATATCTGAGTATCCTTTTTACCATTTGCCAGTGAACATCAGTAGGAGCTGCCATAAACTGAGAAGCTTTATTTACAGCAAAGGTCAAATCAGGTCTAGTGATTGTTGCATATTGTAAGGCCCCTACAATTGATCTATAAAGTTGTGCATCTTCCATCAAGGTCCCTGTGTGTTTAGACATTTGAGTGCCTGCTTGCATAGGAGTATTGCAAGGTTTTGCATTTGCCATGGAAGATCTTTCCAAGATGCTCAGTAAATACCTTGTTTGAGATAGGTGAAGACCTGAGTCAGTTTTCTCAACTTGAATTCTAAGAAAATAATTAAGTGTGCCCAGATCCTTGATTGAAAATTGAGCTTGTAGATGTTGCATCAACTAAGTGATTGTTGTTCTATTGTTTCATGTGATGATAAATATCATCCACATACACCAGTACATAGAGAATTAGATCATCTGAGTGAAAGATAAAGAGAGATTGATCAGACTATGAGCAATTGAAGTTATGAGACTGAAGAAAGGACCTGAGTTTAGAGAACCATGCTCTAGGTACCTGTTTGAGACCATATAAGGCTTTCTTCAATATGCAAACATGTTTGGGATAAAGAGGATCAATGAAGCCAAAGGGTTGTTCCATATAAACAGTCTCTTCTTGTTCTCCATGGAGAAAAACATTGTTTACATCTAATTGATGAATAGGCCAATTTCTTGACAATGCTATTGTGAGAACAATCCTGATTGTAACTGGCTTTATAACTGGGCTAAATGTCTCATTGTAATCTACTCCTTCCTGCTGACTATATCCCTTGGCAACCAACCTTGCTTTGTGCCTTTCTACAGTTCCATCAGCCTTTAATTTCAATTTAAAAATCCATTTTGCACCTATGATATGTGCATTGGTGGGTGGTGGTACCAAGTCCCAAGTTCCATCTTGAGCCAAGGCTGTTAGCTCAGCAACCATTGCATTGCGCCAGTTTTCATCCTTTGATGCTTGTGTGAAGCAGGTTGGTTCATGTTTGTCTGATGAAATGTGATTGTCTACAGTTAAGACTTGATAATCACTGAATCTCTTTGGTTTGAGAGATTTTGTATGAGTTCTGGTGATCATTGAATGACTAGAAGTAGAAGGGGTATTTTGAGTAATTTGATTGTTATGTTGAGAAGATGTATTTTGATTTGAGACTGAAGGTTCTCCTGTTGTGGAATTTTGAGTATTTGAGGGAAGTATAACAAGTGTGCCTGAGGAGGGGATGGGAGGGGTAACTTGTTGTGCTGAGTTTTGATTTAGAAAGGGAAGTTCATTGTCATTGAACACTACATGCCTTGAAATGTAGATCCTGTTAGAAGGTTGATGCAAGCAGTAGTACCCTTTGTGAAAAGAAGAGTAGCCAAGAAAGACACATGCCTCTGACCTTGGTTCTAGCTTGTGTTGACTATATGGTCTCAATAAAGGACAACAAGTACATCCTAGGACATGTAGAAGGGTATAATCTGGTTTTTCCTTAAACAATTTTTCAAAGGGAGTGTTAGTTCCAGTGGGAATTGATGGTAGTCTGTTTATGATGAATGTAACACTCTCAAAAATGGTGTCCCAGTATTGCAAAGGAATGGCTGCATGGAACATGGTTGCTAACCCCAATTCCACTATATGTCTGTGCTTCCTTTCAGTCATACCATTTTGCTCAGGTGTGTAAGGGCATGACATTTGGAAGGAAATTTTTGGATATTGTTTTATCAAAGGTTTGAATTTAGTGCTTCCATCACATTGAAAAGTTTTTATCTTTGTTGACAACAGATTTTCAACTCTTGATTTGAATTGAGCAAAAATGGTTTGCACATCTGATTTGCATGCACAACAATATAGCCAAGAAAATCTAGAGAATTCATCTGTGAACAGTACATAATATATATTTCCTTTTGAGGATACAACAGGTGCTGGACCCCCATAAATCTGAATGCACAACTTCTAAGGGTCTAGTAGCATTATTTCATGAGGGTAAAAAGGGCAATTTATGTGTCTTAGCTTTATTACAATCATGACAGAAAGAAAGAAAGAAGGCAAGAAGGCTTTATTGAGATGAGTTGTTCCTTCTTCAACTTTTCTAGAACAGTACTAGAGCAATGAGCCAGCCTATAGTGCCATATGTCAGCTGAAGCAGGCTGTGAGACTTGAAAAACTTGATGAGAACTGGTGTTGACCTGATAGAAACCATTACTCAAGGTGCCATGCAACAAGATCCTGTGGGTTGCTTGATCCTTGATAAAACAAGAATTTTATGAGAATTCAACAATGACACTATTATCCTTGATCAATTGGGATATACTTAGCATGTTTTTGGTAATGGCTGGTACATGAAGTACATTTTTTAGTACAAGAGGTCTAATTGAATTTGGAATAACAGTTGTGCCTTTGTGAGTAATTAACAAACCTGCACCATTTCCAATGTGAACAGCTTCAGGCCCATTGTATGGCTGAGATGAAGAGAGTGTATTGATGTCAGCAGTGACATGTGTTGTTGCTCCAGAATTTATGTACCAGGGTGCTTGTTGCTGAACTGAAGTGGTACATGAGTCTGGTTTTGCAAGAAGTGCTTGAGCAGGAGGTTGATTTGGAGTTTGAGGTGATGCACTTGGAGCTGTGTACCTAATGTCAAATCTGTGAAAGCAAGAGAGTGCAGTGTGACACCATTTTGCACAGATCTGACATAGTTCCTGAGACTGCTGTTGATTTTCACCTGTGTATCTGCCTCGTCCTCTTCCTCGATTTGAATATCTACCACGATTGTTATAGGATCTACCTCTGTCAGAATTTCGATGTTTGAAGTTGGTGTAGTAGGCTGCATCTTGAGAATCTTGAGTAGTTTTGGTTGAATTTGTGGTGAGATGAACAATAGAGGAAGAAGAGGATATGAGATTTGTAAGCACTCGTGCTTCATGAGCAAGAAGTAGATTTGTGAATTCAATCATCGATGGATACTCAGTTCTCATGGATAATGCAGTAACAAAAGATTCAAACTCAGATCCCAGACCTTGTAATGCATATAGAATGAGATCTGTGTCTGTGATCTCAGTGCCAATGCTTCTGAGGCGATTTGCTAGAGCTTGGATCTGTTGCAGATACTGAGTACAAGATGAACCTCCTTTCTTGATTGTTTGTAATTGCAGCTTTAGATCAAGAATTTTTGCCATGGATTGTGAGGAATGTAACTGATTGAGAGCACTCCATATTGCTGACGCAGTCTCACAACGAACAACTTGAGTGAGTAATTGATGTGAGATGGAATTGAAGATCCATGCTAGAATAAGTTGATCTTGCTGATTCCAATTTGCAAATTCGAGATTGAGAAGTTGTTCACCAGCTGCGGTAGTGATGAATTGAGCTGGTGGAGCTTTGGTTCCATCAATGAATCCAACCAGACCATGCCCTCTGAGTACTGGTAGGATTTGAGATTTCCAAAGCAGAAAGTTATCTTCATTGAAAATTGTATTGATTTGATGTGAGAATTGAATCGGTTGATTCATTCGAGTGGAAATGGCAAGATGAGTCGATTCCGCCATTACTCAGAGCGTTTGCTATTGTATCAGCTCTGATTTCATAAAAGAGTTTGAATACAATAGAGAAGAAGAGAAAATAAAGATTTGATCTTTTTCATTTAATCTCAAGAAGTGATTACAAAAGAATGGGATTTGTACATTTATAGGCTGAGCTTCAGCTCTCGTCTTTATCTCTCTTTCAGACTCTAACTGAACTAACTAACTAACTGAAACTAATTCTCTTGATCTTCTCCATTTGTACTCGAGCTGGAGTTGTTCATTTCTTTACATAATTGATATTCTACACACGATCGCCTTTATTTTTCGATCTCACTTTCCTCCACGATCGCCATTCGGTAACTTAGTCTCGAGCTTCGCACAATCGATCTCGTCCAGTGTATATTATCCAAGTAATACCCCCTTGCAGTTGCCGATTGTGCAGTGTCGATATTGCGGGATCAATGTGAAGAGAGTTGTTAACAATACTTGTGATTTGAAGTGCAAGTTACAATTGATTTAAGAATTTTAGCGGTACTGATAATTCGTACTATTTCTGTTAATTAGTACTTGTCTCTGTTAATTAGCAAAGTATAGCAGTATTGGTTAATTTCATCGTTAACACTATTCACAACAAAATTAGTGTGTTTTCTTTACTCTATAAATACAAGCTGAAATTTCATCTCTGAATGGGAGATTGAATCAATAAAATGAATTTTCGGTTCTATCAAATTTCTTTAACAGTAACACTGTATCCAATTTCTTAACCAGTATATTATTTTCTTTATCGGTACAAGAAATTATTAAATAGAAATCTTCACGAATGCATAGACTAGTCCGTTGGAAATCCATGAGAGGTCCATTAAGGAAGGAGGTGAGTAATTAAAGGGAAGACTGACAGCCGACTGAGACGAGATCTTGCGCTAGTGTACATTTATATTGTGGACTCAGAGCTTAATGGAAGATGTGACGACAGTGCAAAGGAGAGCGGAGGGAATTGCGAGCTGCGACGAGGAAAGACAAGACGAGGCGAAGTTTGACGGGATTATGATTCGAAGAAATCTCTCGTGTGGGCTTTTTGTTGTTTGGACCACATCTATCCCTTCATTTGTCTATGACAAATATATGACTATTTCTCTCTTTCTCTCTCTCTCTCTCTAATATGAATATCACGTCTTTCTGTCCTTCTTGAATAGGGATGGCAGTTTGGCCTACTCGGTCCAAACACTATACTTGTCCGACCTGCTGTCATAGAGGGTCGGGTAGGGTCGGATTTATGGATGGACCGAGACGAATTATGGACTGTGAAGTTGTACTCATGAGTTATTCATGGATCGATTATAATAGTCAATTAGGTTGGGAGTTTAGTACACGATGTGAGGTTTGAATGGATTGGACTGATTATAATATTGATGATATGATATCAAATTATCAATTGATCAATCTGAAATTTTGAAATTATTAGAACTTTACAATTCGGTAATTACAAATTATACATTTAGTAATAAAAAATGTCTTTTATCTGATGCGATGATGTTGTAATACACTAGAGTACTAGACTGGCATGTGCGGATAGCCTATGGGTCGGATTGTGATGCCCATGAGTAGATTGAGCTGTCAATTCTAAGCTTACCTCCGCGAGTCGGATAAGTCAGGTATGATATTTTTGCGAGCGTATAGATCGGGTATGATATTTCCGCTGGCCAGATAGATCGCATCATAGACAAAATACTCATGAGTAAAGCTCATTGACATCGCTATCCTTTAATACACCTAGCTACCTCTTCCCATTTGTTTTCATCACCTTTGTCAGTTAACTGTACTAATTACGGAGGTTGCAATTTTGCATGGCAAGGACGATGTGGCCAGGCCAGGTACCAATAACTGGTCCATGGCTTTCTATTGGGAGGCAATTCAAAACCCACTCAGATTTAAATTTACTATCGGACAATAAAAATCAGATATTCATAATTCACTGCGCCGTAAGTATTGAACGACCCGAATTTAATTTAAAGTGCATTTTTTAATTTTAATCTGCACGAATCTCAAAACAAATTAAATCCAGATTTTCTATGCTGAACCTCAGCGCGACATCAGATTTGAATTCAAACCCACTATGCTCATGCCACTTTTGATTTTGATTTTGCCTTGTTCACTTCAATTTTTTTTTTTTCATTTTTTTGGTGCTGTGTCAGAGGTGTAATGCTTTTTGCCTAGCTTGGTTCATAATAGGAAATTGATCTAGTCTTCTTTCTTGGTTTTCTTTCTGGAAAGCACCTTTATCGACCCATCAAATTTTGTTCCATAATTTCTCTATATTTTGTCTGACTTGAGTTAAACTCAACCTGGTTTAAACCCGTTAACTTTATTATTTTGAAAAAATATTAACTAATATAACACTTTGTAAAAAATATAGTTACACTTCTTCTTTTTTAATTCGTAAAAATTTGAAATAAACTTTTTTGGACAAATTAATTCGTAAAAAGTAATTATGATTAGCTTATATAACAATTTGCGATTAAATTATGTTTCCTACTCCGAAGTTTTTATTTTTAATGCAAAACACTGTATTAAATTACCCGGGTATATTTTGAAATATATCTAAAATAGTATAAAGATGGGTGTGTGTCGGCGTGTCGGCTTCAAGGACACGCCGACACTTAAATATGGAGCTTTTATTTTTATAACACCTTAATATGGGTCGTATATTATTTTGTTGGATAATATGTGACTACTATTTTCGCAGTTTTCGTGTAGAAGTTTGAAATCTACTGAATTCCTTTACGTTGCACTCGTTACATGAATTAAACAGAGAATCTAATTTTAATAATAATCATATATATTATCAATTTTTAAGCAAAGATTAAATTCCAACTCTAGTATTTATTATGGCTGAATTAATTTTTAAGGCATCTTGCTATAAGAGGAAAAAGGAAAAAAAAAAAAAAACATAGCGTCAACTTTAAACATAGGCTAACAAATGAGTAACAATCTTGGGCACACATTTTTTTTAATATGTTACACAAATAGGACATGGCTAGGCCGAAGTAGAGTTGAGCCTTAGTGTGTTTCAGCCCAACAAGAGAAAACGAATCTCATCCTAATCATGGTTTAATTAAAGGAGTTAAAGCCCTAAATAGAGATAACAATCAAGACCAAAATTCAATGACATTATTTCAGCGAAATTCATCTAAGCTCATATTGGGCCTGCTCTTTCTTTTAGTGACCAACTGCATTTTACTATGTAAGAAATTTCCAGCATAGTATAGAGCGGCAACACAGAAATTGTGGACCGTTTGATCTGTGTTGAGATTCGTGCTCATCAAATTTATAAATTCAATCCTTCTTAAATCAAACTGAACTGATCGTACAGCGCAACAACAAAAAATCTGAACCGTGTACTGCGTGCGTGTTGTGCGGTAGACGATCTAGACCCGCATGCATCATGTATGGGGCTAGATTGGGATCCATTAATTGCCAGCGGTTGGTCGAGAACTGATTTAATTTTGTTGAAGCTGATAGGACCCATGCAGACATGACTAATCAATACCTTATATTTATTTACGTATAAAGTTTGCTAAGTCGGCGTGTTCAATTTTTCTGACACTCCGACACTTCATTTTGTTATTCAACTTGCACTGTACATGTGTTCAGGTTATCGGACACGCGACACGTCATTAATGAGATATTTGTGAATATTAATGGCGTCAAATTAATGTTATTAATGATTTATATTGAAATTAATGACGTGTCTCATTAATGACGGATTGCGTGTCCGATAACCTGGACACATGTACAATGCAAGTTGAATAATAATATTGTGAGCACTTTAATAAAATAGATATGGTTTCTTTGATAATAGTTTTTTTTCCTCAAAAAAAAATGATAATATTTTTTTTTATAATAGCTGAATTAAGGTAGGTATTCTAATCAGAGAAAGATGTAGACAATTTGGCAGCAGTCTTGCAATATGTGAACGCACTGGTGATTCGTAAGGTTATATTAGCAACGATCCACATCCTCTTGCTTATTTTTTTTTCTTTCCTGGTTACGACTCGCAATATTGTTTTTTGAGAAATAGATAAGTGATCTTTGTTCTCAAATATTATTCAAAGTGATATAGAGTTCTCCAGTGACTTTTGATTTTTATTGAATTTCGAATCCGAAACCTCCACTTGAAGTCCGTTGCTCTTTTGCCACTAGGCTAAGAGCAGTTCTTACGACTCGCAATATGAATTGTTTAACTGAATTATGTAGGAATCTAGATTTTAAGTCTATTTCACAGACGTAAGATTCTAATCGAATGATCAAGATCGCATGTGGTATAATTACGGAAGTGAAGAAACTGTGACAATAGATTAATATATACCTTTATTAATGAAATTTGATAGTAAAATAATTAAGTAACAGTACCTCCTGTTTGTCCCATGTATCTGTTCATAAGCAGTGGATTAGAGCTTCTTTAGCTTCCTTAACTCTTAATCCGCGCTAATACGTGCGAACAACTGCTCCTTAGAAGAGATAACAAAATGTTCTTAGATACATAAGTTAATCCCAGCGTACTCTATCCCTTTCTTAATGATTCATCTTTTCGTAAGGAGAGCTGATACTCTGATACGCGATTTGATATCAAAATCGATACGCGCGTTCAGTTTCTGCCAAAATCGTCTTTGTGCAAACTGTCATCTCCAGTTGCTACTTTGTTATATACAATTGATACGCGTGTCGCTATGCATGTTAAATGCATTGTAATGCATTTTATTCGAGTTCTGCTGCATGTTAATTTATTATGAATTTTCATTTCGTGTACATGTGAATTTTGTATGCATAATAATTAGAATAACATGTAAAATAATCAAATTTTATATGCATGCATTTTAAATAAACATACACAATAATAGAAAAATGATGTATGATGTTTAAGTTGCATTACAATAAAAAAACTACCATAACAACTACAATAACATGCACAACAACTAAATAAGTATGCATGTGTTTTCTAACAACAGAAAAATGAAATTTAAGCTGCATTACATCACAAAAACTACTATAACAACTATAATAACATGTATAACAATCAAATAAGTATGCATAGTAAATCAACTAACAAGCATAACAGCAGAAAAATGAAGTTTAACATGCATAACAACTAGAATAAGTATGCATAGTAAATTAAATAACATGCATAACAACTAGAATAACATGCACGACACTAGAATAACATGTATAACAACTTATAACAAAAAATAAGTATGCATAGTAAAATCAATCAACATGCATGACAATTAGAATAATATGTCTGACAATCATATTTTGTATGCTGTCGTTTTCAATTAACATGCATAACCAAAATAAGTATGCATAGTAAAATCGATCAACATGCATGACAACTAGAATAACATGCCTGACAACTATATTTTGTATGTTGGCGTTTTCAATTAACATGCATAACCAAATAAGTATGCATAGTAAATCAACTAACATGCATGACAACCATATTTGTATGCTGGCATTTTTAATTAACATGCATAACAACAGAAAATGAAGTTTATGAGGGAAATAGATCGTGAAGATGGAGAAATGGCGCACGCGCAAGAGAGAGACAGAAAACATGCGTAACATGAAAAGAAACTGGAGATCGGAAGTTGGAAATGAGCTTCCAGTGACAGAAGCGTCCAGCGACAGAAGATCTCCAGTCGATATCGATCACGTATCAAACTCAGTATCTCTGAAACATTTTCCTTTCGTAAAACCTCCTTTAAAGTCTAATAACTTTATTATCTAACGATTTTTCCTCCCTCAGGCTTCGTTCGGACTTCATCCTCTGAAAATGGATGAGGGTTTCCACCTCTTTGGATAAAAGATTTTCGGTGCTGTTCGACATTCATTTTTTACATGGATGAGTTCGGGTTTTAATCCCATGTTATTTTCCATGTCTTTACAACTTGGTGGAAGAAGTTCAATTTGGCACGAGTGAACTATTTCTTCCGCACTTGTTATTGCTCAAAGCTCTAATTATTGAAATGAATATGAGGTTCTTATAAATTATTTTGCAGGATTTCATGCTCATTGAAATTCAATCTCAACAAACAGATGGCAAACGAATACGCTCTCAAAGGAGCTCCTTTAAACTCTTTATTTTTTGGGAAAAATTTCTGTATTATTTAAAACAGAAAAAATTTCAGAAACATCATTCAGAATCAATTTTTTCATATTTGTTATTTAAAATTGTTGCTACCCTTTTTTTGTCATTTTTAAAACGACAAAATATCCCTATCATGGCTTCTTCTCCTCCTCTTTTCTTTCTGTACCGACACCAGTTGACATTCCCCTTTTCCTTTTGAAACCGATCTCCAAGTCAATTACGACATCCTTCGAAACGATACTAATGACAAGGTTGTGGTCGGGATGAACTCTGACCCGAAGTAGCACTCGACGACACCACTCTTGTAGATGCAGATGCAAGGGAGGGATTGGTAGACGAGCTCCTCGCCTTCCTTGGGAGGAGGAACAACGGGGAGAGGAGGGATGGTGGTGTTGCAGTCATTTTTGGAGGAGGTCATGGAGGTTGGGGAAAGAGAGGAGTAGAAGAAAGACGCATCATGAAACCAGAGGGGGAAGAGGAAGATGAAGAGGAAGAGAGGAGGTAGGATTACAAGGTGGGGTCGACAGAGATGAAGAAGAAGTCATGGAAGAAGAAGAAGCCATATGGAGGAGAAGAAGTCATGACACATACATTTAATTTAGAAAAGGCAAACAAAGAAGGCACTAATGATTTTGTGTGACAAATATGAAAGAAATCGATGACATTTCTGAGATTTCTCCAATTTTGAATGGCACAAACAAAAAATTTCCTTATTCTTTATTGCTTTCTCGTCCACAAATATAATCTTTAGTTAGTTAGATTTAAACATTAGTCTTAAACTTAAAGATCGACTTGTTCATGATGATCACAACACCTTAAGTATCATAACAACATGTTGTATACTTGCAATGCCAAATCATGTATCAATAAGATTTTTGAAACTTGTGTAATTCATACACTATACCAATAGGGGCGGATCCAGGATTCTCGCCAAGGGGTTCAAGATTTACGGGTTTTTTTCAGGGAGGTTCGAAATGATGGTTATTTCTAGAAAAAAATATTTTACATGGTCATTTATGCAAAAAATTCAAATACATGGTCATTTTTGAATTTTTTTTCCAGGGGTTCAGCTGCACCCACTGGAGCTACGTGGCTCTGCCACTATATATCAAATCGAGCAGCGGACTTTGTCGATGACCGTGTGGATCGAAAAATACTAGTGGCACATCAGTTTCTACGAAATTTGTTAATATCTTTTTCAAGTCTGAAAACAAAATTTGATAGCCTTTATATCGCTGAATTCGAATATGTGGCTGAAGATTGTTGTTGTGCCCAAGTGTTATGGATAATACAATTTTTTGAGGACTTTAATATAAAATTGACCAAAGTACCAATCATGTGTGATTGCACAAGTGCTATAATGATGTCTAAGAATCACGGTTCATGCTCGTACCAAACACATTGAAGTTAAACATCAGTTCTTATGTGATCACATTGAAAATACTAACATTGCGCTTGACTATATTGATACAACTGCTCAAATAGCGGATATTTTTACTAAACCACTTGATATAACCAATTTATGACCTTGAGGTTCAAACTTGGTATGATCGAGTTCAAAGAGGATTGACCTTGCCATTCTACTATGTTGTTGTTAAAATTTGCCTTGATGTATATATTACGATTGCTTGTGTTATTATACCTTGCTTTCATTGAGACAGAGATATATGCTTCAACATAATTATTCTGATTGAGTTGTTAATTATTGCGCATATTAAATGCGTTATTATTCAGATTGAGTTGTTAATTAATTACATATGGTAATTGTGTTATTATTCAGATTATGTTGTTAATTATGCATATTATCGGTGTTATTTATTTCATTTGGTTTTGTTAAATGTGTTACTATTATGTTAATTGTGTTATTAAGCATTCTATTCGTATTATAATGCATGTCAACCGTATTATTATTTGAATTGAGTTGAAGCGGTAGTAGAAACTGGAGCGAACAACTCAGTTGAAATGAAGAAGATAATAAGGTGTTGGTAGGCGTGCGTTCAACCAGTTAGATGTATAATAACGAAATAAAATATACTCATATAGCCGATAAGATGCATAATAACTGCAATAATATGTAAATTGAATGCAAATGAATCTGTTCATTTGACGTCGAAGTTGGTATCGATATAGAGATCCGTGTATCCGCTTTTATGTACTGAAAGGCACAATTTTTTTTATTAATTGTCGATAGGCTTACAACACACACTCACAAAGAAATCATAAAACAAACTTGAAAAACCCCTCCTGAAAATAACCTCTACCGAGACTTAAACCCCAAACCTCCTTCATAAAAGTTTTGTACAGCTTCTGATCCAACGCACGGTTACTATAGTGAATTGGTTAGCTAAAAATTATAGAACACAATACGTACCAATCGACACTGTATAGTACAGCAGCAATAAACGGGATTTTATTGAGGATTTTTTTTTTTTTTTTGCCGACATTTTTTTAGGAGAACCAAAATAATGCACACTCCGTCTATAGAGCGTCTCGGTATCAGATCATTGTAATGGCATATGTTATGTTTTCGGAAGCAACACACCATTTTCTTGAGTAAATTAAGTCAAAAACTATGTTGTAGTTAGTTATATAATTGTTTGAATATATACTTAACTAATTGATACACACACTATATGTAAATTAATTAATTACAAGAGAAAACATATTATAACCTTAATATTTAATCTGTAAATTCTACTTTGAAAAAATCGAATAATGTATACTAAAATTGTTCATAAAAAATATCAAATCAGATCTGCAATTATTTTGCAGTTCGTATAAAAATAGACTCAAGGGAAATGTACAGGGAAATAGACGACAGCCGCACCTGAAATTGAAAAATGCCTTTCAAGCAGGAAGCATTCACGTGTGGGTTTGTTTTATCAGATTGCATGCAGAACCAGAGTGAGACCATACAAAAGACAAATATTAAATAATGTAAACATTTATTCTGATGTATAATATATATATATATATATATATATATATATATATGAGCATGGCTAAAATAATATGTATAGTACACCTCTATATATATATATATATATATCTCTCTTTACAGCTAATATATATCGTTTAACAACAACACATTCACGGGTGCAAGAAATATTCGTAGCTCGTGGCTCGTTCGTGTTCGACTTGTCAAAAACTCATTATGAACTCGTTCGTTATCAGCTCGAGCTGGTCAGCTTGTTAAGTTAACAAGCCGATCTTGAACTCTGTACAGCTCGGCTCGTTAACGAATCACACATGTTTATAAAATTAATTGATAGATATTAATATCTAATTGCAAAAATTGAAGTACAAGTTGCACAATATTAATTACCATATAGTCTAGAGGTGTCAAAAATATTTGTAGCTCGTAACTCGTCGTTCGTGTTCGACTCGTCAAAAACTCGTTATAGACTCATTCGTTACCGGCTCATTATGAACTCGTTCGTTATCAGCTCGTTACTGATCTTGAACTTGACTCAGCTCGTTCGTGTTCGACTCGTTTGCACCCCTAAACACATTACACCATGTTCGTACTTACTAGAACATGACCCATAGGTCTGGCTTTCCAAAATCCAAATTGATATATCATCAAGGTTCTCTTCCAGTCCGTATCTGCCATATTAATATTAATATTATACATAAAGTTTGCTCATTGTCGTTTGTTCAATTTTTCTGACACTCGGACATGTCATTGTGTTATTCAATTTGCATTGTACGTGTGTTCAGTTTATCGGACACACGACACGTTATTATTAAGACACGTCATTAATTTCAGTATAAATCATTGATAATATTAATTTTACGTCATTAATGTTCACACCTTTCTTATTTCATATAAATCATCATACTTTCAAAAAAACTTAAGTAATGTGTATGATATTTATTATTATATAACTCTAATTTCAGTGAAACAATGTTATTTAACAAAAAAAATCGAAGTTAGTATAATTGCGCTGTTTATTTTTCTAATACAAAAAAAATTATTCTTCAAAAAAATAAACAAGAAGCGACGGTAGCCGCCATACAATTTCTAGTATGTATAGAGAAATTGTATAGTTTCTATCGTAGAAAATTAGCAACTACGTTTCTATGGAACTTTATCGACACTCAACGTCAAAAAATGAATTTTGAGAAGATTTTTTTTTCGATTCCCACATAATTTAAATTAACAATCTGAATCGTTTGTAAGAATTTAGAATGAAATAACTATGCAATGAATGTGAATTTGTTCTCTGCAACGTAATATTGTGTTGTGCAAACATGGCATGCCGCATGCGTCTCAATTATTTATGTGCCGGTCTAATTTATATGTCGTGTTGTGCAGTCACGAACAACGACTAATTAATGTAATGTTTTGCTTTTCATGAGAGTGTGCTATGTAAATTTTTTTATAATAGTATAACGTGTAATTAGTACGCGTTTATTCGTGCATGCACATGTCAAGTTGAAATCACTGGTTCTCTTATCGTGATCAAATTTCACATCGCACTGTGTCACCATGCATCTCAAAAGACAGAGAGATGCAATCAAAGCATATTTTATTCGTACAGCAGTACTGGTAAATGCGTCAGCGACAGCGTCGATTGACTAATTAACTATAAATAAACTATGCATAAATCCACTTGAGCTAGACGCTCCATAAGTGCATGCAGCCATGCAGGTGTTTGTTTGGTTAAGCTAGCCAACATCCCACGACTATATGCGTGTGATTTGACAACATAAAACGAATCGATTTGTTGGATATAGTGAAGGGACATTACCACCACTGTTGTTGTGCAGTGGATTGGTATCTGTTCTTAAAGGAATTGAATCAAAAAAACTTGTTTAAAAATTTGTTCTTAAAGGAATTGGACCTATACTTTTGATAGGTTCAGATTGCACACATCAAAATATATAATACAAATTTTACTTAAAAATTTGTCATATTCTGTCTATTGATTAATTTCATAAACAATGAAATTAAATAATATATCCAAATATCTTGAAATATTATTAAAAAACGTAAAAATATATATTCTACTACATTATGGTTTGTGCTCTATAATTAATTGCATGCAGTACCAATTATTTATATTTTAACTTTAATTTACAAATTTTATATTAAACTAATAGATGTACATTATATCTAGTATGTTAGATGCTTATCACATAATTCTATTTTAAGAAAAAAAATAACACACTTCTTAAAATAAGTGAAATTCATAAAACTTTTATAAGAAATGAGAGTGTGCATTATGAAGCGAACATTAGTTTTGACATCAAACTCAAATTTCAAAGTTTAGTATTGAAACGGTCGATCCAAACCGTTTAATGTGATCTCGATATTAAATCTTACTAGAAATCAAATTTTTATATTTGTAGAACTGTTACTATTTTTAGAGAGGTGCAAAATAATTCATATTGGATGGTCCAAAAATCATTATATCAATAAATTTCATATCACTCTAAAAATATTAAAAATCCTAAAAAATAAATTTCTTTTGTCTCTAGTAAGATTTCAATATGAAAATCACATTAGACAATTCGAATTTTCTAATTTAAAATTTGAGTGTCATATTAAAACTAATTCTGACTTCATAATATATAATAGCATATATCTATATATATAAAACAATAAACACATTTCAAAAAAAAGGCAAAAAGATGGTGTAAACTAACGTGAGAGGCGAGCAAGATTTTTAAAAACAATTAACCGACTCTTAGCGTTGAGGTAACCATTAGCAGTTTAGCATTTAAACAACACTACATAACAGTAAACTATTCTTACAATCAATTTGTTAATTCTCTTTCAACATTCACAAACACCAAGTAACCCATTTTGATAATTGATAATTAACAAATAAATTAATAATATAAATAAATAAATAACAATGACTCTAACAATTATACACCAATTAAGATTTACAGAAATTATTTCGGTACCCATAATCACATACTCCATATTTGTATCCCGCATAAGACAAAATTCTTTTCGTTTTTGAATTTCAGATCTAACCTCTCATCTCTCACTCTTCTTTCTCTTTTGTCTTATTTTTCTTTTGTCTTATTTCTTTTTTGAACTTATTTCTTTCTCTCCCAACTACATATTTCTTTTTTCTTTTTCTTTCTTTTTTTTATCGATGAAAATATTAAAAAACATCGTTGAATCAATACTTTGCATCTATGAGTTGGTGAAAAACATCGATGAATGTCAGGTTTGCATCGATGAATCGATGAAATATTAAAAAACATCGATGAATCGATGAAATATTGAAAAACATCGTTGAATTGATGAAAACATCGATGAGTGGTTGAATAACATCGATGAATCGTTGAAAACATTGAAAAATATCGCTAGTATTACCACATTAGAGGTTAGTATGACTGCCAAAGGAGTTTGTATGACCACTTAGGATATTAGTATGACTACCAAGAGAGTTGGTATGATTATCTGAGATATTAGTATCGCAATCAGGGTTAGTATGACCATCATAGGGGTTAGTATAACCACTTGAGATGTTAGTATGACCATCAGAGGAGTTAGTATGATCATATTCTTAGTTAGTATTAGCACATTTTTATATAGTGCAGATTAGACTTGAAACAGTGAAAAAAATCAGATTTGAAACAACTAGTCTGAACACCTACTTTATTTAGTCTTAATATCTTTTTATTTAGTATGCACATCATTTCTGTACAAAACAAACTTGAAACAGCTAGTATGACCATCATAAGAGTTATTATAACCACCTGAGATGTTAGTATGACCATCAGAGGAGTTAGTATGACCATATCCTTAGTTTGTATTAGCATATTACATTCTTACATAGTGCATATTATTTAGTCTAAACACCTCTTTTATTTAGTATGTGCCTCATTTCGATGCAAAACAGACTTGAAACTAGTATGACCATCGGAGAAATTAGTATAATCACCTCAGATGTTAATATAACCATCAGAGGAGTAGTATGACTTGCGACGATAAAAAAAACTTAATTACGATCTCGACGAGCACAACTGAAGTTGTTACAAAAACTTACCTAAATACAATCCAACTCATAAATTAAAACATATTTAATTTAGGTAAGTTTAATTTATGAGTTGGGTTGTTTTTAGGTAAGTTTTTGTAACAACTTCAGTTGTGCTCATCGAGATCGTAATTAAGTTTTTTTTTATTGTCGCAAGTCATTGAGTTGTAGATATCCGAGTCTACTTCCATCGCGTCAAGTCTGATTTGCGATCCGAGTCTTCTTCCATCTTCAACTTATGTCATAATTAGTCATTTTTATCACGAGTTTGCGTCAGACTCAATTTTGAGTCTCTCATTTCTCCGATCGCAAATCAGACTCGACGCAATGGAAGTCGACTCAGATCGATCTCTACAGCTTGATGACTTGCGACGATAAAAAGAACTTAATTACGGTCCCGACGAGCGTAGCTGAAGTTTGTAGAAAAATGCTAATCATACTTAATATTTTTTGTAGCAACTTCAGTTGCGCTCGTCGAGATCGTAATTAGTTTTTTTTTATCGTCACTAGGCATCGAATTGTAGATATTCAAGTCTACTTCTATCTTGTCGAGTCCGATTTGTCGTCAGAGGAATGTGCATCTAAAAGTTGACTTTATATTTAATTTATGTCTTGATTAGTAATTTTTTATCATGAGTTTGCGTCGGAATCAATTTTGAATCGCTTGTTTCTTCGATTGCAAATCAGACTCTACGGGGTGGAAGTAGACTCGAATATCCACAGCTCGATGGCTTACGACGACAAAAACTATTTAATTACGATTCTGACGAGCGCTGTCAAAGTTGTTATGAAAATTACCTAAATATAACACTATTCATAGATTAAATTAATAATAGTTTTATTAATAAAAAAAATCAAAGCTTGGGACATCTTGCTTTTGCGGAAAAAATGCCAAAAACCAATTGGTCGATGTTGTGAACACCGGCATTTTGAATTTTCTCAAAAAGTCGGTATTCGCAACTCCGACCATTTATATTTTTTGTATTTTTACTTCAATCTTTTTTTTCATTTATAATTTATTTATTATATTTCTAGTATTAAAAAAAACGGCACCATGCATCTCAAAAAACAGAGAGATGCAATCAAAGCATATTTTACTCGTGCAGCCGTACAGGTAAAATGTGTCAGCGACAGCGTCGATTGACTAATTAACTATAAACTATGCATAAATCAATTTGAGCTAGGCGCTCCATAAGTGCATGCAGGTGTTTGGTTAAGCTAGCCAACATCCCACGACTATATGTGTGTGATTTGACAACATAAAACGAATCAATTTTTTTTTTTTATTTTAGCAAGGGAACGTACATCACCACTGCTGTTGTTGTGCAGTGGATTGGTATCTGTTCTCAAAGGAATTGAATCTAGTTTAAAGGGATCTGTATCTTCTGAAATGATCAATAATACGTTGATATTATAGTTGTGTTATAGCAATTACTGTGCGAAAAATGATGAGAATTCCAAAAATGACTATTTTTAATTACTGTAGCACTTGAAGTATTCCAGAAGATGTGAATTCCCCTTGAAGCGGGGCTAGTAGTGTGCGTGGGTGTGTGAGTGGGGAGTCGACGGGCTAATGTAAAGAAAAAAGGAACATCCATGAGAGTCCGTATCTGCTATTATCTTGGGGATAACAGGATCATGTTATTCTCTGATCCGACCGTCAGTTTTCGACGCAGATAAAAGAACGGTACAGATGGACTGCACATGACCCGATGTATTATATATTTTATCCGTTAGAATAAAAATGAACGGTCAAATCAGAGAATAATATGACCCTATTATCTCCCAGAATAACAGCATATATGAATTCCATCCATGAAGGGTCATTTTTTGTGTTAACATTAATTAATAAGTACGTTGCTACAGTTCTTCCGGTTTTACTCTTTTATTTCATCTATTAGTTATGACAGTGAACTCTAAAGGTGGCAATTGGGCGGGTCGGGTCGGGTTGTTTGACTTTTGGCGAAAATGGGTCACGGATTAGGTTGGGCGATGTCGGGTCGAGTCTCGGGTCATCGAGTGTCGATAATTTTCAGGTCACGGGTTGGGCCACGGGTCGTCTAGTGCCGACAAGTTTCGAATCACGGGTCGAGTCGGGCGAGATCGGGTCGGGTCTCGGGTCGACGAGTGCCGACAAATTTCGAGTCACGAGTCGGGTCAGGTGAGATCCGGTCGGGCCTCGAGTCAACGAGTGCCAACAACTTTCAGGTCTCGGGTCGAGTCGGACGAGATCGTGTCAACGAGTGCCCACAACTTTCAGGTCTCAGGTCGGGTCGGACGACATCAGGTCGGGCCTCGGGTCAACGAGTGCCGACAATTTTCGAGTCACGAATTAGGTTGGGCGACATCGATTCAGGCATCAGGTCGATGAGTGCCGACACCCTTGGGGTCACGGGTCGGATCGGGCGACATCAGGTCGACAACTTTTAATACAAGAATTTTAGCCAAAGTGACATCATATATTAATTTAGTTTTTTTATTATTTTCTTCATCCAAATGAATTTATAAGCTGATGAATAGTATCATTAATTGATATTTCTTAATTTATTATCCACTTTCTTATAATAAAGTATAAACTATAAACACATTTTTATATTTGTTTTATAACCTGACATCAGGTCGGGTCAGGTTTCGGACTTTCGGGTCTACATGTGTCTCCTCATATTGGGTTACGAGTCATATCAGGTCGGGTTGGGTTTCAGGTCCACATGTGTCGCTTCGAATCGGGTCACGGGTCGAAGAATGTCGGGTCGGGTCGGGTATCGGGCCCACAGGTGTCGCTTCTAATCGGGTCACGGGTCGAAGCAGGTCGGGTCAGGTCCGGTCTCGGGTCCATAGGTGTTGCTTCAGATCGAGTTGCAGGTCAGGTCTCGGGTCTCTATGTGTCGATACAGACCGGGTTACGGGTCATCTCGGGTCTCTATGTGTCGATTCAGACTAGGTTACAAGTCATCTCAGGTCGGGTTATGGGTCAACCTTTGTCGCGTAAGATCAGGTTTCGGGTCGAGTTACGGGTCAAATGTTGTCGCGTAAGATCGGGTTACGGGTCGGGTCGGGTCGGGTCGAGTTCGAGGTAGTTTGACTTTATAACAAATCGGATCAGATCGGACTTGGATCAAATCGGGTCGAGCGAATTTCTCGGGTCAGGTCGGGTTCTGCCACCTCTAGTGAACTCCCATAGAAAGCAAGCTCCATGTGTCATAAATAATAGGTGAAATAAGAAGGCAGAACAAGAAATTTGATATATTTTCTCAAATAAAATGGTGAAGAATCCTGTTAGAAAGCTCATACTTTTGATAGGTTCAGATTGCACACATCAAAATATATAATATAAATTTTACTTAAAAAATTGTCATATTCTGTTTATTGATTAATTTCATAAACATTGAAATTAAAGTAGACGTGCAAACGCGCTCCGCGCATATACATGCGACAGGAGAAATCATTATCACACGTCGAGTTACGGAGGGAGCACAGAGACAGCAAGAAAAATCAACGAAAAAAGGAAATTGGCGCTGTTGCGAATGAGAAATGGAGAAGCGATGACACTATCTTCTTTAATGGATGACGAAATAAAGAGGACACGCGTCAACCATCCGAGCAAACACACAGCGAGCGATAGAAGAAATCAGCAGAAAAAGTCGCACTGTTGCGAATGGACAGTACAACACATCAACCTTACAAAAAACACGCAGACAAAGGCAGAATAAATCGCGAAAAAAAACTGCGCCAGAAAAAAGCCTCCGCAAAAAAAACAAAACGGCACTGTTCACGAATGAACAGTATTCGGGTATCGGAGAATGATATATAGTAATAATGTATCCAAATATCTTGAAATATTATTAAAAACGTAAAAAATATATTATAGTACATTATGGTTTGTGCTCTATAATTAATTGCATGCAGTACCAATTATTTATATTTTAACTTTAATTTACAAATTTTATATTAAACTAATAGATATACATTATATCTAGTATGTTAAATGCTTATCACATAATTCTATTTTAAGAAAATAAATAAATAACACACTTCTTAAAATATGTGAAATTCATAAAACTTTTATAAAGAAATGATATTGTGCATTATAAAGCGAACATTAGTTTTGACATCACACTCAAATTTCAAAGTTTAGTATTGAAACGGTCAATCCAAATCGATCAATGTGATATCGATATTAAAATCTTATAATAAATCAAATTTTTAAATTTGTAGAATTTATTACTATTTTTAGAGAGGTGCAAAATAATTCATATTGAATGGTCCAAAAATCATTATATCAACAAATTTCATACCACTCTAGAAATATTAAAAATCCTAATAAATGAATTTCTTTTGTCTCTAGTAAGATTTCAATATGAAAATCGCTTTAGACAATTCGAATTTTCTAATTTAAAATTTGAGTGTTATATCAAAACTAATTTTGACTTCGTAATACATAATAGCATATATCTATATATATAAAACTATAAACACATTTCAAAAAAAGGCAAAAAGATGGTGTAAAGTAACGTGAGAGGCAAGCAAGCTTTTTAAAAACAGTTAACCGACTCTTAGCGTTGAGGTAACCATTAGCAGTTTAGCATTTAAACAATATTACATAATAGCAAACTATTCTTACAATCAATTGTTAATTCTCTTTCTACATTCACAAACAGCAAGTAATCCATTTTGATAATTGATAATTAACAAATAAATTAATAATATAAATAAATAACAATGACTCTAACAATTATACACCAATTAAGATTTACTGAAATTATTTCGGTACCCGTAATCACGTACTCCATGCTGGAATTCCGCATAAGACAAAAAAATTTTCATTTTTTAATTTCAAATCTAACCTCTCGTCCACCACTCTCATTTCTCTTTTGTCTTATTTTTATTTTGTCTTATTCATTTTTTTAACTTATTTCTTTCTCTCCCAACTACATATTTCTTCTTTCTTTTTTCTTTTTTCTTTTTTTTTATCGATGAAAACATTAAAAAACATCGTTGAATCAATACTTTGCATCGATGAATTGGTGAAAAACATCGATGAAATGTTGTTTTCATCGATGAATGTCAGGTTTGCATCGATGAATCGATGAAACATTGAAAAACATCGATGAAATATTGAAAAACATCGTTGAATTGATGAAAACATCGATGAGTGGTTGAATAACATCGATGAATCGTTGAAAACATTGAAAAACATCGCTAGTATTACCACATTAGAGGTTAGTATGACCACCTAAGATATTAGTATGACCACCAGAGGAGTTAATATGACTATCTAAGATATTAATATCACAATCAGGACTTGTATGACCATCATAGGAGTTAGTAT
Source organism: Eleocharis quinqueflora (assembly GCA_964058865.1). Classification (NCBI taxonomy): domain Eukaryota; kingdom Viridiplantae; phylum Streptophyta; class Magnoliopsida; order Poales; family Cyperaceae; genus Eleocharis; species Eleocharis quinqueflora. The sequence continues at coordinate 44,780 of CAXKVX010002364.1, forward strand.
AACCACCTGAGATGTTAGTATGACCATCAGAGGAGTTAGTATGACCATATTCTTAGTTAGTATTAACACATTTTTATATAGTGCAGATTAGACTTGAAACAGTGAAAAAAATCAGACTTGGAACAACTAGTATAAACACCTACTTTATTTAGTCTTAACATCTTTTTATTTAGTATGCACATCATTTCTGTACAAAACAGACTTGAAACAGCTAGTATGACCATCATAAGATTTATTATAACCACTTGAGATGTTAGTATGACCATAAGAGGAGTTAGTATGACTATATCCTTAGAAACATGAGATTTTTGTTAAAACAATTATGACATCATTTGATGTATTATAATTATACAAATCAAAGTATAATTCAAAATGAAATATTAATTTGTTGGGACTTTTAATATGAAAATTATACAATCTCACTCTTGTAATTGTTTATTAAGGTATAAGTTACTAATTTAACAGAATAACCCTCAAAATTTTGATGTATGATTCAATCTCATTTAATATCAAGTTATATCGGTTTAGATTTCGACTACGGGTCCACAAGTGTTGCTCCGTCTTGGTTTTATGGGTCATCTCAAGTCAGTTGGGTTTCGAGTCCTCAAGTGCTGATTGAGCCATGGTTTCAGGTCGTCTCAGGTCGTTTTAAGTCGAGTTTTGGGTTGTAAGGTATTATTGTACTTAGCAATTTCTTCGGTTTGTCGATTTACAAAATAAATTTGAATTTCACTATTTGTTCAAAATTTTCAAGTGATGTTTTAGAAGAAATGTATAGCATTTCACGACCTTTCAAGCGCTTAAAAAATGGGAAATTGGAGCTACAGATCAAAAGTTAAGGTTGTTTCAAGATCTGAAGAAAAGCAGAAGAACGATATTTAGATTGGGAAAACGATGTATCGATATATGTAAATGATGTATCGATATATATAAACGATGTATCAATATAAAACTACCCTGGAATCTTATTTTGATCGAGAGGATCGTCATGCATGGTTATGGTATCTATTGGGATATCGATATATCAATTAGGAATATCGATATATCGATTCGCTTCGCAGAATGCTTATTTTCTGACTGGAGGCTATTTAAAGGCGGTTCTCCCACTTCCAAAGCATGAAATCATTCTCAAACACTCCCAAAAAATTCCCCAAGCTTCCTATGATCTAGAGAAGAGCTCCAAATTATCCAAACTCATTGATTGCTCTAGAATCTTTGGTTTTCTTCAAGAAACCCCATCCTCTAATCATCTATTCGATAAAGCATTTGTTATTTCTTGTGATTGTTTTGACTTCAGTGGTGAGATTACAAGTGTTGAGATCTTGTGGGGAGATAGTGCAAGAATATTCCTCCTTGTTATTTGATCTCGTGGAGAGAATATTTGATTCAAGGATTGTCCATTTGTTGTAACTTGTAAAGGATCTTGAATTCAAAGTTATATAAACACTTTGTTAGTGAATTGCAACTAGAGTTCTCAAAACCATTCCTACATGCCTAAAAATGGCATGGAACGACACGACACAGCACGATAAGGACACGGCACTGTTAAGACACGGAATGAGACACAACACGGTATTGTTCACGTGTCGTGTCTTAAGCGTGTTGTGCTTAGGTTTCCTACTGTAGGGCATGGCATGACACGACACGAAAACACGAAACGACGCGACACGAGAACACGTCTAGACACGACACATTTAGGCACAACACGCGCGACACAACACGGTTAAGATGTGTGCATAAACGTGTTGTGTCTTAACCGTTTCATGCTGATCCCTTCTAATTTTTGGCACGACATAGAACGACACGGTAAAAATAATAAAATACTAACTGTGTCGTGCAGTTTCGTGTCATGCCAAGCCGTGTTTGGCACGGAACATCACGTAGCGACACAAATTTAGAACTCTAATTGCGACTACGTTGTGGAATTGAGAATATCTGTGGATGTAGACATCTTTTTAGACCGACCAAGACACGTGAAGTGCTTATCTCACTCTCTCTACTATCTTATCTTGTAATTTTTGTGTTCTTACTTAGTTGAATTTGTTAAGATCAAATTGTGATCAAATAGCTTATTTGTTGTGGTGATTCTTGTAATCTTGAGTTTCTACATTATGATACTAGTTTTAGTTTATAGGTCCAACAAGTATCGCTTCAGCTTGAATTATAAGTGTCTTAGATTAACTTGGGTTGGATTTTGAGTGCATAAGTATCATTTCGATCTTGATTACAAGACGTCTCAAAATGGTTCGAATCTGATTTTGAATCCTGATTTGTTGATTTGACTCGAATTATGAATAGTTTCCAATCCACTCGAGTTAGGTTTGAATTAGTTTGACATATTAATATGTCGAATCAGGTGCTAAGATTTCTTGAGTAGGAATGTAGGATCAAGTTTCTGTGACATGTCACTATTAGAATTGTTGACATTATTACGTGGAAGAAAAAAGTGCTTTTTCGTGGACATAATCACAGAAAAATGTCATTTTTATGAAATAACAACAGAAAAACTTTCATGCAGCTACTCTCGACACTAATATTATTTTTTTCCATTGAGCACCACGAAAATAATCATTTCTCTGGACTTAGCCACGTAAATGTTTTGAAAGAAATAATTCTCTAATGGACCATTCATGGGCCACTTGACACTTCATGAGAATAATAACTCATATTCACAGAAATAATCATCCACTGGTCCCACCAAATATAATTATTTTCCTATCAACGTGTCTTACAAATGGCACTATTTCATTTATTATCATTTAATAATTATTTCCAAAATCTGATAAATCAAATTAATTACTCTATGATCTCATAAGTTATTGTTCAATTCTTTCACAATTTGTCCCTTCTCATTCACTACTTACTCATGCAATTGAATTCATTATATATAAAAGAGTGACGGTGCAATAATAGCATGCTAGTACATGTCACATACTAGTTATATCACATTAGTACCAAACAAGCAATATCATAAAAAAAACAGAGATGAACTGAAACCAGAATCATGCCCCAATATCGATAAATTTTCAGACTTTATAACAGTACAAAAGGTTTCTATTCGTCTTCACCTCCTCAACTCTGTCGGTTTAACCTCCTCGTCTTTGTAGCAGATATGCATATACATGTATGCTTCGTATCACATTATTCGGTCTTTTATTACTGTGCATTATAACCCAAACTGTTATTTAGTCGTTTACATCTATTTCTTTGTATGCTATAGACTACTGAAGTAGAAAAGTTTATGACCTACAAGAGGTCGAAAAACAACACCACAAATTCAGCACAAACACCAACACCATAAACTGTAGCCTATTAACCCAATAAACAATTAAGGAATTGCAAATATACGATGATTAGTTGACATAACAATGTACCTCTCTATGCAAATACGATAAAGAAGTTCACATTCCATTAGTTTTGTACCAGCCACCCGATAACACAATTACAATTGTACAAGTATTTCAATTACATCAAACTATACTAGCATGTATGTAAGTATAACATATCAAGGATGTGCCAACAAGTTAAGAGTGGTACCAGCATTTAACTAATAAATATATCAGAACACAACAATTAGAACCCAGCACTAGTCACACGGTAAAGACCATTAGATCTACATCATCAATTCAATTTCATTTATATGAATATTTTAATTAACCAAAGTTGTACTAGTATAGAAATTACCTACTTAAACTATCAGTTCCAATAATCACTTTGTATGCATTTCAAGTTATCAATTAAGATTTTTATTTTATTTTATGTCTTTTATTACTTAGCATTTAATTACCGTATCTTTCAGTTATTTCTTTCAATTATTGCTTATTTGGGACCAATGCACTTGTTGCATATATAAGGGACCATAGTCATTTGTATCAATCATGTTTTGTTTAATGAAATTTAGTTTGTGGGAGAATTCTGAAAATTTGCCCCTTTGCTACTTAGCATGTTACTTCTCTTTGTTGTTTCTATCCGCTAAACCAGTTATCGCAGCACGACCTCACAGAATTGTGATTTGGGACGCGAGACAACGTTAAGTGGTATCAGAGCAAGTTTCGACAACCACATTCATGTTTGCCTCGTGCAAAGTTGTATCTCCGACAACCGCAAAACATTATTTTCATCATCGTTTTCACCATCGTTTTCACATCTTTAACGTCCATCATTATTCCCACATCAATGACACACCTCGATATCCTAGCTATTATAGAAGAAATGCGTCGAGACTGTGAAGTAGCAGCTGCACGACACACATAAATGATCACAACCTTATTGGACCGCCTCAGCCCAGATGACAATCGAAACCGAGACAATAATGACAATCGAAACTAAGACAAAATGACAACCAAAACAAAAACAACCCACCAATCTGTGACAGAAAGTGGGATAGTGGTCTCTGAATCGAGATCCCCGCCTTTTCAGATAGTCTCAAATCCGAGGAGTTCATCGACTTGACTCACATTGTTGAAGAAGTTTTCGAGTTGAAAAAATTTCACCCGAGAAACAAGTGCCCTTAGTTATTATATGTTTTCAAGAAAGAGCCTCAGCATGGTGACAGAACTACAAGTACCATCGCTATCTCGACAACTTCCCTTCACTTATCGATTGGGATGAACTCAAATGGAGATGTATCGAGAATTTCTACCCTTCAACTATCGACAGATGTTGTTTCGACAGTTTCATGCCCCCACCAAAGATTCGAGAAGTGTTAGCGAATACACCCTCGAGTTCTATCAACTGGAAGCAAGAAACCAACTTAACGAGACTGAGGACCAACGAGTGGCTCGATTCTTTCATGGTCTTCGAGGCCCAATTCAAGATGCGCTCATTGTTCACACCTTCAACACAGTTCCTGAGGATCAATCCAAAGCCAAAGCAGTCAAGCGACATCAATTCTGAACTCGTAATTTATCTCTGAGGAATTCGCAGCGCCCGAACCAAAATAGGTCTGACGGTCTTCGAGTAGAAATACCTTCATTTTCGAGAAATCTCAGACCCGAGGAGAAAACAATCGAGCTAACTTCCGACGAGATTTCCAAGTTCTTGAGTTCGACAAATGAGATTATCAAGTTCTCGGATTCGGCAAACGAGGTTCTTGAGCTCTCTGATTTGGTGATCGAGCATCCAAAGCACTCAAGCACAAACAACAAGGTTCTCGACTTTTTGAGTTCGAAAGGCACTGTTATCAAGTTTTCGGGTTCAATAAGTGAAGTTCTTGAAGTCGAAAGTTTTCCTCGAGAACCATAAGAAAATGAAAAGTTTGAGCAAGAATTCGAAGAAGAAAAAGTTTTCGAGGATGAAATTTACAAGGGTGACCTCGAGTATGTCTCTGAGTACATCGAGAAAGCTTACGAGGAACATTCCAAGGATGTCTTCGAGTTTTTTTCCAAAGGTATCGAGGAGGAGAGATGTGAGTATGATCCCGACTTTCTCATCAAAGATTCTGAGGAGGACATACACGAGGCCGACACCAAAGAATATCTCCAGTTTGAAGAGTTGCCCCGAGAATCACGAGAAGGCATGCCATATCTCGAGTTTGAAGAATCTCTCCGAGAAGTTGTTGAGTATCTCGAGTCCGAAGAGTTCTATCAAGAATATGAAGATGAGGGACTGGTCGAATTCGAACCCAAAGAAGAATACTAAATTAAGCAACATGACATATTTTCAAATAGTTAAATTTTCTCTTGATTATATATTACGAACAAACATTTCTGCAAAAAATGACTATCAAATTAGTCAATTTCGCAATAAATGCAAAAGCTGACAGCAACATTTTTTAAAAAAATTTCAAAACCTTTTTTATTTTATGGGTAGTAAACAAGATGCTTATTGATTGTTGCTTACACGATAAGAGCTTCGACGACGTGCCTCAAGAAGAAGAGCATGCAACTTAGAGATGAGTTCAATGAGCTCTGCCTTTGTGATCCTTGGATATATATATATATATAGAGAGAGAGAGAGAGAGAGAGGCTAGGGTGTTCCATGGAACACTAAACAGTCTGTGCTCCACGTCAGTTATCTTGAATTTGAAAATTTTAACGATCGATCCAAACCGTTGAACATGATCTACATATTGAAATCTACTTGGAGATCGAATTTTACATTTTTTTGAATTTTTTTAAGGAGGTTGAAAAGCAGATCAAACGATTCCTGGACCAAAAAAAGTTGTGATTTTTCTACCTCTCTAAAAAATAGCAAAAAATTTCTAAAAAATGTAAAATTCAATATCCAAGTAGATTCAATATGTAGATCATATTTAACGATTCAGATCGGTCATTAAAATTTTCAAATTGAAAATACAATGTGGAGCATGAGCGGTTTGTTTGTTGCTCCATGGAGCACTCTAGCCTATATATATATGTTTGTAAGAAGCAAGCATAGCTTTACAAATTACAATATTCATTTCATGTAAGCCAGGACAAGCATGGGGATCCACTACTACAAAACTCACTTCAATATTGGTTGAATAAGGCATTTAATACCAGATAGTGGGAGGTGTTCTAGAGGGGTTGTTAAATGGTTGAAGCAATGGGTATTAAATGTATGAGATTTAATATTGGTTGGTTCAGAGGAGTCACTATTAAAAGTCCTCTTTTATAGCGGGCTGTGTTGAAAGTCCTCTTTTATAGTGGCATGTGCCAAACAAACGATATTGAAAGTCATCTTTTATAACATATTATGCCTACCAATCACTATAAAAGTGTTAAAAAAATAAAAATAAATAAATCTGCAGCTGGCACGATTGGATAGGCATTTATTGCAATGTGATAGATTTGATAGGTATTTTCTGCATATATGTTCTTTTTATAAAATGTAATTTATTTTTTACAAATATGTACTTTTATAAGTATTCTTCGGTTGTAAGATCCAGTCACTTATTATGAAATTAATTCAAGGCAGAATTTCATATAAAGGCCTCTAAAACTTCAATATTACATATTTAGCCACTAAAATCTTATAATTACATATTTAGCCATTTAAAACACAAAATATTTCATACAAAGGCTTCTAAAAGTTCAATATTACATATTTATACCACTCAAATTTCATAATTACATATTTATTCAAGTAAAACACAAAATGTTTTATTATTGTCCAGCATAACTGCAAATTAATAAATTTAATGTAAATTAACAATTAAATGGTAATTACCACTCTAAAACACTAAATGAGATAGGAAATTGAAAACGAGTCAGGCCAGGTCGGATCGGATCAAATTCGCCCGAGTCAACAAGTTGGTCAGGCCACGAGTTTGTCGGACCAGGTTTGGGAAGAAGGGTATAATCGTTAGCTTCTTTATTTCACACCGCTTCTCCTCTCCTCTATTTTGGTATTTGACAAAATTCGTATGTGTTTGACCCGGCCCGAAAATTCCGAGATCGCGATTTGGCCCGGCCCGACCGGAGGCAAACTCGTGCGAACTCGTCCAAAAAACTCTAGAGTCGAAGACGGGTAGTGACCATTCTTTTTGGAAAAAACCTGTGTTAAAACTCGTGCGGACACTCTAAAACACTAATAGAGGTAGGGAATTGAAAACGTGTCGGGCTGTGTCGGGCCTAACTCGCCCGAGTTTGGACGTTTTGGCCGAGCCGACGGGTTTGCGGGTCAATTTTAACACAAGTTTTTTCCAAGAAGTAGGGTCGTTATCCGCCTTCGACCCTCGCTTTTTTTACGGGTCCGCACGGGTTTGCCTCGGGTCGGGCCGTCGGGTCGCGGCCTTAGGGTTCAGGCCGGGTCAAGTTTGTATTTAGGAGATTTCATTGGATAAATATGTAATATTGAAGTTTTAGAGGCCTTTATATGAAACGTTTTATGTTTTAAATGGATAAATATGTAATTATGAGATTTCAGTGGATAAATATGTAATATTAAAATTTTAGAGGCCTTTATATGAAATTCTGCCTTAAATCAAAGTTTAAACTAATACAACTAAAAAACTTAATGGGACAAACGAAAACTTAATGGGATGAAATGGCTAGGATAACAAAAAAGTTAATGGGGGGATGCTTGGGATCCAGCAAAAGAACAAAAAATATAAATAATGGGACGGATGCCACAACTCTGACCAAAAAAATGAATTTATTTTAAATGACCTAAGATCTTAGAGTTTCTTCTATAATGATCTAAGATATTATTTTAAAGATGATATAAGATCTTAGAATTTCTTTCAAAAATGATCTAGGATATTATTTTGTTTAGTTTCTAAACTTGGATCCAATCAAACAACCTAATTTTATAAAGAAAGAAAAATGAGAGAAGAATTATGTGGGAAGAAGGAAGAATGTGAGAGAGATCATGACTTTTATAGAGAAAGAAAATTGTGGAAGAAAAGTGAGGGTTTGATCCGTGAGAAATGTGTTTGTTTGGAGCGTTTGATTGAGAAGAATGAACGGTTGGATTGAGAAAAAATTGATGATACATGGGCAATAATTTTATTTGTTCACAACTTTTTATAGCCATTGCTTGACAACAACCGATGTTAAAAGTTTTAATATTGGGTGCTTTGAAGGCCATAATATTAATATATTTTATAGCGGGTCCTTTCTTCCACCCGCTATTAAAAGTCTTGTAGAACAGATACAAAGGTATAAACTGAATTTAAAAATTGTCACTGATTCTTTTAATAATGATTCTTTTGTAGAACATATATAAAATGAGATATATTAAAACCTCTTCTCTAGCAGTGATCTCAATATCTGGAAGAGTAGTGATACAAATTCTCTTGGATTGCCCTTTTTTAAAGATGATTTGGAATTTTTTTGGACAAATAGTAAAGGAATAAAATCATTTAGAACATCAATGAGAGAAAGGGTATGACCGTTGAAAACTTTTTTTGGACGCTAATACATGCCTCCAGCACTGTCCCAAGTTTCTTCTGCTAAACTGACGTGCGGGTTTCACGCGGATTCTGCGCTTTTGACTTTTGAGGACCTCCTTTTTGGGAGCATAGTATCTTTATTCACTTTTTTATATATAAGTTTGAAGAATATTAAATGGGAATGGCTTGTTTGTGCAATTGGTTTGTTTGGGTTTCTTATATCTGTTTTTCTATTTTGAAAAATGCATTTGATTTAGAAAAGTGTGCATTTAGTGATGAGTAATGTTTAAAAACGACTGTTTTGGCCGACTAATCGGCTGATGATTAATGACCCGATTATTAACAAATCATCCATTTATTCTTTTTTCATGTATTATCCTTATATTAACAAATTATGATATTTTTCTCATTGATATGATCCGATACAAATTCAATGGTCCATTATATAACTGTATGAATTCATGCAATAAATTATTATTTATTATTTGTAAATAAAATTAGAAAATATTATTTCTTAGTTGTGGAAGTAATTTATTTTTTATCGAAGTATTAAATATTGCATATTTAATAATATAATATTTAAAAATTTTAATTTAAAAATAATAACTCAAAATTTTAATGTGATTTCACATATTTGTATAACAGATCGCTAAATTAATATTGGACCACGACTACGAAGAAAAATGTCATGACTTGTTGATAGACATAAAAAGTGGAAAAAAACCGAATGATTAGTCGAAAATCGAGCAATTAATCGCAAAAATGAGCTGAATATGTGTTTTCAATTGCAAGATAACATCTAAATTAACTATACGTGACGATTTGATTGCCGCCAATAACTAATTAGCCGATTAATTGGTCTGAATGACCATTTTGTAAAACACTAGTAAATTCCTATGTAAATTATACTGGATGCTTTCTTGAAAGAGGTTCCGAATATTTTTTTTCCTCAGTGAAAACACATTGAAAGAGTCTCCTTTCTGAATTATTGGCAGATAAATAGGTAAATTAAAAGAGCAAAAAAAAAAAAAAATCAGGCCGCATGGTCGAATGTACTTCTTGTCATATGCAAAAATACCTTCCATCAGCTATCTCAAAAAAACAAAACTTTGCATCGAATGTCGAAGCAGAGGCCTTATACATGTGAAGGCAAATGCCTAAACCGAATCTTAATTGATCCGAGGTCATCAATATACATCATGTCCCTCAAAATCTTGAAAAGTTTGGCTCAAAATCAAACCAAAAAAATGTTCAGTGCCAGCAGAGAGGAAGCAGCACTAGAAGTAAAATTTACAAATGCAAAAGGACTACAGAGATTAAATTGAAAGACTTCCGATTGGAAATACTCTGAAAAGGGTGCTTACAAATTACAATTAGATAGTGATTTGACGACGGGTCCAAATCCGTCCGGTCTAATGAGTTGGCCGGTCTACCGGTTGGTCGGTCCAACAGGGTGGTCGGGTCAGATTTTCACAGGTTCAAAATTTTTTAGGCCGATCGCAACCCGTTTTAGACCCATTGGTCGGCGGATCGACAAGTTTGAGGCCGGTTCGGGGCGGCTCGGTCCGGGTTGGGTTGATGAGTTGGATGGATTTTTTTTATATTTTTTTGAATTTTGTTATTTTTTTAATTTAATGGGTTATTCTCGGGTTATATTCGGATTATTCTCGAGTTGGAACGGATTTTGCACGGGTTTGAACAGGTTTCGGCGAGTTTCTACAGGTTTCAGACGGGTTTTGGACGGATTTTGCATGGGTTTGGGACGGGTTGAAGGATCGAATCGATCAGGGCTGGTCCAATTCCGGGCCGAATTTGAGTCGGGTTTTCCAAAAAAAGTTAGCCGCAACTCGCCTTTGACTCCCGATTTGTTTTGAAAGAGTTCGCACGGATTGAACCTCGGATCATACTGTGCTGGATCACGATCTCGAATTTTCTCGACAGGGTCGGACCCGGTCGGATTTCGCCCAGAGAAATAGCAAGTCATAGGTTAAAGATCTACGAACCGTTTTCATGTCGGGCACGTGACAACTGGCAACCAATGGCAGAGATAAAGTTACATAACTAATGGGCTGCTACACAATGGCCCGGTAAGGGCCCAGTTTTTCTGGCAGATGGTTGCATGCGGGCCTAATCCTCTCCATTATATATATCACCTTCTAGGCATCTCATTTTCAAACATCAATTTTCAAAGTTGCTTTCCCTCCTGATCTTCACAAATTAACCAATCAGTTAACTAGTTTTCCTTTTGTTGGTTCATAAAATGACTATCACAAGTTCAAGGATGACAGAGGCAGAGATCACTGAGCTCATCTCTAAGCTGCATGCTCTTCTTCCCGAGGCACACCGTAGAAGCTCTCATCGTGTAAGCAACAATCAATAAGCATCTTGTTTACTACCCATAAAATGAAGGTTTGCAACACGGTTTTGGAAATTTGGTCTTGTAGCTTTCTCCCTCACATTACCCATAATAGTCTTATATAAGTACACTGATCAATATGATCACTGTAGTATGGCAAGTACATATTGGTAAAATTTGCTCCAATTGACATGCAATAGTACTATAGTAGATGAATAATTATGTCCTCTCATAACTTCGTTTAGTTTTCACCTAATTTGGCAATTCGGCACTCAATTCATGTGCAGCTTATTAACTGATTCACATCCTTCTTTATCAGAAAAAGAAACTCATGTATCTATCTTATTTGCAAATGCAGGCTTCAGGAGCAAAGCTTCTCAAAGAGACATGTAGCTATATAAAGAGCCTCCATAGAGAAGTCGACGACCTCAGTGATCGGCTCTCTTTCTTAATCAATAACATGGATTTAACTAGCAGCCAGGCTGAGATAATCAGAAGTCTATTACGCTGATTTAAAATTAGATAATTATTATTCTTATATGCTGCATTTTGTAGGTTAATTTAGGTCTCTAGATCAGGTTTTATGTCCGCTTCCAAGCATGATATGTTGCTAGTATTGCTATTGAATATTTATATTATATTTAATTCCTCTGCTATTATGGGGAATCCTCATTCAATTGGCTTCGCTATGAGAACCGATCAACAATTAGCAAATAAGTAGTAATGGATGCAGAGACCTTTATGATATTTATATTTTGTTTCATGCATATAAATTGACCTGGTGATTTTGGTTACATTTGCCTCACTATTATGCCTTTTACCAACAAAGAATAGAAAATATTAGATGCCAGAAACTAAAATTTATACAACATATGAATTGTCAGAGTGATACTTGTACCGGGCTTCAACTTGACAATATGTCGAGGACCCACAAATGAATGTCGACTGCTGCTGAACCACCTTCTACCATGACATGGGGACAACACAGTCTGTTCCTACCAAATTTGGTGCATTCTTATATAATGTTATTAATTGTGGAATAGAAGCAACTTACAACTTGCAAAAAGTTTTGCTTCCTATGTTTGCAACTTGTCACCTCTACAGATATCTTTTTTCTAAATGAAGTTGGTAAAATAGTATTGTAGGACCTTCATTGTGCTCCTTTTGTTCAGCTTCGTCTATATAAGATTATATGATTCACCAGAAAAGTTTGAAGTACATAAAATCAGGAGAACAGTCATCTGCAGTTCAGTTGATCAGAAATTCATCATAGGACTGATCATCTCTTTAATTGATGAATTGAACACCAATCAATTTGTTGTATTACTGAATTAGAGTCACGCAGTTAGAGGCAGATCCATGGTTTCTTCAGAAGGGTTCAAGATTTTTCAGAGGAGTTCAAAATGAAGCATATTTTAATTTTTTTTTCAAATTATAAGCATATTTTTTCAGAAAAAAATTCAAGTGTGTGGTAATTTTGAAAAAAAATAAAATTTCAGAGAATTTCAACTGACACTTTTTGGTTCAACGAGGCTCCGCCACTGCACACAGTGAGTGCTGGCACCACATCAGGTTCGATGCGGTGCCGAGCATCTTGTATGGGCCAAGCCAGCACCAGCTATCAGTGATTTTACAAATGACTAAAGTTCATGGATTAACGAACCAACAAAGTTCAATAAAATTTAATAGGGGTGTATATATACGGATTAGGTTCTGATCGAGTTTTAAATAAGTCGTCAATCCGATTTACTATGATTAGATTATGGTGTTTCCAATTTGTAACTAATTATTCAATAATAAAAATTGTTTAATCCGGATGTTAAATTAGACTGTCGGTATTTGCGGATTCAATGGGTTTCTTCGTTTCACAAAATTTATGAAAAATATACGTAACTAAGTAATAATCGAAAAAAATATGAATACAAATTATAGCAAACTATAATTAACTAATGGTAACATATAAGGACTTATTTAAAAGAACTCAAAGTTCAATAACTCCACTATTTCTATGTATATATTACCATTATATCTATACAAATGCAAATTATTTCGAGAAATATAATATATGACGATCAGAGCAGATTGCACTCAACCTATTTTTTCACAAACCATGTCAAAACTGTAATTGTCGGTTTAATGCAATTTACAACTAACTAATTAAATTCTTAATCTAAATTTATTTAAATCGAATTGGTTGGTTGATTCAAACTGATGTAATTAGACTGCATTCCTGGCATTAATTTAACTTGAAGAACCAACATAAAAGTTCTTTTGTTTCTTTCGTAGATTCAGAGACGGGTGAATTTTATATTTAAGTGGGCCTTATTGGGCCACAGTCTCTCCATCCGGAACATCACCTATTCTTAACTTCTTTTCTGTAAATCAAAATAGAGAATAAACAAAATGATATGCCATGAAAAGTACTGCATGATTCAGACATCTAACGTGTCGACAATTATTTTCTGGGGAATTTAACATAAAAATTACGAGGAAAAAAAGATGTATTACCTGCATAACAGAAAATACATAAGGTGGCATGTGGAGAGATGTCGTGTTGTGTTCTACTAGGGTTTTAATAACAGGGCGGGTCGGGTATCCGTGGATTCGATCCGTCCGGATTCACGGATCCACGGATACGGCGGATCTACGGGTACGGCGGGGCGGGTATGCACGGGTTCGAACTCAAAACTCTCAACCCGACCTGTGATAAACTCAGGCGGGTAGGGTCCAGACTAGTCGGATCTGTCCAACATTTCGAATTTTTTTGAATTTAAAACTACACATTGTTTTAATATATATATATCTGATTTTTTCTGAATTTTTTTGAATTTTTTTTAATTTCTTTGAATTTTTTTGAATTTTTGCACGGTCCACGGGTCAGGAACGGGCGGATCTAGGCACGGGTCCAGACGGGGTTTGGGAGATTTGGGGCCAACCAGACCCGTGCTAGATCCGTGGATCCGGGTTCCACAGGTCGGGTCGGATCTGGCCACGGGCATGGGTCGGGCACGAGCGGGTAGACCCGCTCGGATTTTTTGAGAACTCTAGTTCTGACATGAAAATGTGTCGTGTATATACTACATACTACATATATCATGTTCTGACATTTGAAACATTATTCATTTCCACAGTGATTTCACTGTTCACGCTACAGTGATTCGGAACATGATATATTTGAAACACTGTTCATTTCCACAGTGAGTTCACTGTTCACGTTTCAGTAAAATCGCTGTAGATTTTTATTTTTGCACATTTTATTTTCTTTTTTATTTAAACGATTTATTATAATTTCATTATTGTAATAGAAAATTTTAAAATTTAATTTTTCCGCGCGGAGCGCGAGTCGTACGCCTAGTAACATGTCAATTCTGGTGTTTGTCACATATATGATACATATGTTTTGCCACTTATGAACAAGTTAATAATATTTGGAAACATTTAAGGTTATTTTATTTTTTTTCCGAATGGACCATGTTATAAACAGGGGCGGATCCGGATTTTCGTTAGGGTGCAAGATTTATAATTTTTTTAGGAGGGACAAAATAACACAAATTTTTAAATATACATGACTAATTTGCAAAAAAATTAACAAATCGTACAAATATACTAAATTTTTTTCCGGAGGGGGGGCACTTGCCCCCCTGGGTACCTTTGCATCCGCCCCTGGTTATAAAGGGCTCAATTTTGCAACCCACGGTGCCTCTGCAACTATGAACGTGGGATCCACCACGTGAGTGAGATCTGATAAGTATTTTGGATTCGGGGGGTTTTATGGATGTAGGCTTGGTTGATAAGTCGAATCACATTACATAGTATGTTCTCTTGTCATTTGCTCCCTTTCTCTTACTCTCTCTTTTACTCTATTTTTGCATACTTATTTGAATTTTTTCAATTGATATATTACTTACTTGCTTATTTAGCTAGGCGATTAAGATCCAAAAATTATGTTCGAAATTATTAAACGAGTTCGTTATCATTTTAGGTCTTTTTGGATCCTTGTTCAAAATAACATTACATATTAAAAGAAAGCTAACATATATAAAATATTATAACACCTACAAAATAAAATCATGTCGACGGTAAATCGAGTTGACCTCTACGAAAAAGATGGTCTTACAACTTTATCTCTTTGGAGAAAATTATGATTGCTAGATGGACAACGACATTTATCTAAATAAAATCGAGTACATGACCTTGCTGGTTTGGATTGTATTGAGATAAAGGTGGTCTTAAATATGGATCAGAAGGAGCCAAATTCGCTAAGAAGAGATTGAAATCCTACATAATTTGATATATATTTTTTAATTGTGTAAATTTTCTGAAATTTGTAAATAATTAAACACATAAATAGAGGAAAATGATACAATTTAATAATTTATTAGAATAAAGTAATTTGTAATTTAATGCATATATGATAATGAATACAATAATAAAATTTTGGATAAAGTAATTTAAAAGACATCAAATAATAGTGAATAAATTGTGAACTACACACGTGATGCATCCACTCCTGGCTGCATAAACTGAATCAATTGTGGGCCACACATTCCATGCACTTTTGTCGAACAGTCACATTTCGTCGATATTCACGAAGAAGAGTTCTCTTTTAATTAATTGAATTAAAAGAACGATTCATCAGGGATGTCAATGGACCTTACCCGCGGGTATTCTGTCTATCTCGCGGCCTATCCGACTCGTAAAAATGTCATATCCGACCTACCCGATCCGCGAAGGTGGGCTTAAAATTGGCAACTCGGCCCATGAGCTACCCGCACATGTCCGTCCAATACTCCAGTGCATCACAACATCAGCGCATCATATAAAAAACATTTTTTTATTATTAAATGTACAATTTGTAATTACTGAATTGTAAAATTTGTGATAATTTTGAATTTCAGATTAATATCTTTTGATAATTTGATATCATAATCAGCTACCAGTATTATAATTGGCCAAATTTATTCAGGCCTCACATCATGTACTAAGATCTAATCTAATTCAATATTATAATCGGTCCATGGGCCATGAGTAGTCTATGGAAACAACTTCACAACTCATAACCCGCCCTGACTCGTCCATAGGCCCGGCCCTCCATGACAATGGGCCGGGTGGGTATAGTGCTTGGGCCGAATAGACATGTGCGCGCCGGTGGGCCAGCAGGCCAAACTGCCACCCCTACCAGTACCAGTATGCCTGCCTGTTACTTGTTTAATTGGCTTGACCTTGCTTATCTAATTTTCGAAGAGAGAAAGGGAGCCTAGGTAGAA
This sequence comes from Eleocharis quinqueflora, assembly GCA_964058865.1. Classification (NCBI taxonomy): domain Eukaryota; kingdom Viridiplantae; phylum Streptophyta; class Magnoliopsida; order Poales; family Cyperaceae; genus Eleocharis; species Eleocharis quinqueflora. Next base: position 61,218 of record CAXKVX010002364.1, read on the forward strand.
AAACAGAGAAATGATTAACGATAATTAAATAACTCCATAAGCTTGAGTAAATTTCTTTAAAGAAGAAAATCAGAAAGATTTTTTGACTAAAACTCAAACTCAGAAAAACACCCAAAGTTTGTAGAATAACAATCCCTTTGCAAAAAAAAAAAAAAAAAAAAAAAAAAATCAAAGCTTGCAAAGCAAAACTAAAAAAGTACCACTAATATCTTTGCCCAACTTTGTCTCTCTCTTTCGACTCAATCCACCGAGAAATGGTACTTCATCAACTAAGTATGAAAAATTATTTGGAAAGAGATGAGAGTATAGAAGAGAGAGGGGAAGAGGGTAGGGAGGGGAAGCGGAGGAGGTATTCGGCTGTTAGGGTTACATTTTTTATTTCGCCGAATCGCCATTTTTTTCCCCTCTTTTTCTCTCGCGTTCGAACGAGCACTGGATTGGATTCTCCGCCTAAAACTTTTAATCCCTTTCTCTTTTTCTCCGCCGGATGACATTCCGTAGAACACTGACCAAAAGAGGCTATGAGCTTATGACCAAATAACGGAATAATTTGTTATATTATTAGGTAAATGTAGAATAACAATAGGCCAATTAGCATTAGTTGACGGACTAGAATCTAATTTCTCCTTACACAACGAAATGTTGTAGGAGTGTGAGTGTGTGACAGGCCCTTCAAAGTTTTCTCATACGACTCACCGGCCCAAAGTCAATTAATCAATTGGGCCTCAGTTTGAATCATATAATTGACAGTCACGTTCAGATTTAATGAGACGATTCAAATCAATGAGCAGTCATAAAAAAAAAAAAAATGCAAGGAACATTTATAAAAAAAATGAATGCAGAGATACGGTTCCACAACATTACAATAGTCGTCACTCGTCAGTCGACGAGAATCGAATCATCTATCCGACGCTGCATGGATCGTTCAATTAGCTCATATCTTAGATCTAAAAACCTCCTACAATTAGAGGTGGCAATTGGGGGGGGGGGGGGGGGGGGTCGGGGGTCCAGGTTCGGGTTTGGATCGGGTCAGGTCGGGTCAATTTGACTTCAAAAGATTAATGGATCACGGGTCTGATCAGGTCGGTCGGGTCGGGTCTCGGGTCATCATGAGTTGGCATTTGTCGGGTTTCGGGTCTTTCGGGTTCGGATTGGGTCAGGTTTCAATTATCTAGTTTCAGGTATTTCTCGGGTTTCGGGTCTTTCGGGTTCGGATCAGGTCAGATTTCAATTGTCTCGTTTTGGATATTTTCGGGTTCGGATCGACTTAAAAAGATTATCGGGTTCGGTCGCGTCCCAAATCATCTTACATTGGCACTTGACATTTGTCAGGTATTCTTGGGTTTCGGATCTTTCGAGTTTGAGTCAGATTCGGATTGGATTTCCATTATGTCATTTCGGATCTTTCGAGTTTAGATCAGGTTGGATTTCGGGTTCTCTTATTTCTGGTCATCTTGATTTTCACATTATTCAAATTCGATTACTTTCATATCTATATTTTTATTTTACCTCGATATTGTACCTAAAATGTGATATCGGGTCATTTCAGTCATGTTGGGCCAGGTCAGGTCGAATATCGAATCACGTGATACCGGGTCATTTCGAGTTTCGGGTCATGTCGGGCCAGGTCGGATCGGATATCGAGTCATCTGATGGCGGGCCATTTCGAGTTTCGAGTCATATCAAATCAAATCGGATCGAATGTCGGATCATTTTCGAATTTCGAATCATATCAGACTAGTTCAGGTCGGACGAGTTTATCGGGTCGAGTCGAATTCTGCCACTCTACCTGCTACAATACATCTTGATGATCGCGACGCGCAGCAGAAAAATAGCTTTCGTCGACAGGGGCATACGTGTCTTTTTCAGTTTTTTGTTTTTGAAAAATTCGGCTGCGCAAGCAAACTGGAAACCGAACCGAAAGAAGCGAGGCGGTCCACCCATCGCCAGCTTTCGGCCGAACTTAGTTACTCTCGCTACTGCCCCGTGGGCCATGGCCACACAATTTTAAAATAATTGAATCCAGTTACTGCGTCGCAGCGAAACAATTTCTCACCTCTAATAAAATTCAATCTCATCCGTAGATAGACACTCTGCGGTCTGCCCAACCGCACGCTGATTTGGCGGTAATTGTTATGGAAGGTGAACGTACTCGTTTTAATTTTTTTTATATTCTTTAAATCTTTTTGTTTTAAAAACAATCTCCCGGGTGGAAAGAAGGGTTTCCATAGCTCTCGCTCCTTCTCTGAGAATTATTTCCATACCTCTCTTTCTCTCTCTCAAATCGAGTTGAAGTTGATCGAGCGGTAAGTGACGTGTAATGGCGATGGCGGCGGCGAACATCGGGATGATGGACGGCGCGTACTTCGTAGGAAGGAACGAGATTCTGACGTGGATCAACACCACGCTTCAGCTCCACATTGGAAAAGTGGAGGAGGTATAGCTAGGGTTTACGAAATTGAGCTTAATTTCACTTCGTCTTCTTTCTTATCTGAAGCAATTGCGGATATATCTTGTATTTGGTAGTATATCTGGTTTGTTTGTTGTTTTCATGACAAATTGAGCGATTGTCTGTTGCTTATTGGTTTAATCTATTTATATTTTTGTCTTCAATTGTAGAGGTACGGAGTGTTGTTTTATTGTGAGTCTTACATAGTAGGGGCAATATGATCGATCAATTCAATTGCTATAGTGAAAAGTTCAGTTTGCAATTTTTAAAGGATAATTCATTTTTCTTCTTCAACTCAAGGGAAAATTGTATGATGTCATTTTATGCTCTATTTTTCATTTCTGAAAAATTGTAGATGAAGCTAATCCCCCCTTAGTTCCTTCAAGTATGAACTATTATATGGGTTATTTGGAAGATAATCTGATATCTTGGCTCAATCAAAGATAGCATTCATGGTTTGGCATAGAAAGAGGACCTTTGATAGTGAAGGGATGAGACAGTACTGATTCGTTTTGGTGGTTATATTTCAGGCATGCTCTGGAGCAGTTCAGTGTCAAATGATGGATATGATTCATCCTGGTGTTGTGCCAATGCACAAGGTTTAGTTTCTATTTTGGTTATTTCTCCTTTGTCATGAAGAGTAGAAGTTAGCTTGTTTCTTATTGGTCTTTGAATTCTATCCTCTTACATAGGTCAATTTTGATGCAAAGTCAGAGTATGAAATGGTTCAAAATTACAAGGTTCTTCAAGATGTCTTCAACAAGCTGAAGATAGCTAAGGTAATAATATATTGTTCAATATCTACTTGGATGATTAATGGATGCTTAACAGTTCAAATGGTAGCTTATTTTGCCCAAATTGTTACACAACTGTTTTACGATACTAATCTAATTTTCGATTTTTTTTCCTTCTGCTTCTCTTGTAGCATATTGAGGTGAACAAGCTTGTGAAGGGGCGCCCTCTTGACAATCTGGAGTTCCTTCAGTGGCTGAAGGGCTATTGCGACTCAATCAATGGTGGAATCACAAATGAGTATGTTCTCTTCCTTTCACAATTCATATATTAATTTTCTGAACCTAATTATCTTAGGTAGTATGATTCGCTTTATTCTAGGAACTACAATCCGGTAGAGAGGAGATCTAAGGGAGGAAAAGCGCGGGGCCCCAAGGGCTCCAACAAGGCTGCCAAAACACTACAAGCTAACTCTGGAGACCGCGTTTCTAATATTCATGACTATTATGGTTTGTTTTGACTCTCATTTTTTTTTCAAAGAACCTCAATGGTGGCTTTACATAGCCGCTCCTAGGCTATCCCAAGCCCGGAAATGAGGGTTGTGATAGGCTTGGCGAGCCAACGTAAAAATTCAGCCAGCCTTATGGAAATGAATCCAATATGGGCTTCATTTCTAGCCCATCCCAACTTGTTTGGGACAAAAAGGCTTTGTTGTTGTTGTTGAACCTCAATGGTGGCTTTGCATTTTACATATATAAGTAAATTATTAAGTCAAAATATGATTCACTTTTGGAAATTCAATTTGCCATCATGTGTTGTGCCCTCATGACGTGTGTTGGTTTTTTGTTTCCTTCCTCAGGTCAAAAAGAGACAAAGGTAGATAATTTTGAGCAAGAGAAACAAATCCTGGAACTTTCTGAGAAGGTAATTATGTAGCGTCAAATTCGGAGAACATACTTATAAGCCCTATTATTGTATGGTCATTTTTGCTGCCTCATTATTTTTGTCCTTCATTGATATAGGTGGGGGAGCTGGAATTCACACTGAATAATATGGAAAAAGAAAGGGACTTCTACTTCTCGAAGCTGAGGGATATTGAGATTCTTTGTCAAAGACATGAGTTGGAGCATCTTCCGGTACAAAAACACCCTTCATCTTCTTTTGTTAAGAATAATTGTACCGCGGATGAAAACTTTCACATAAAGATGTGCTTATTTTTTTCTATTTGGTGTACCCAATTTTCACCACATACCACTAAAAACCTATTTTAAACTTATTAACTGTTCATTTACACTTTTCATATTACAAAATCTCTATTGCTAAGTGTTCTCTCTTTTGTTTTTCAAATTCTACATTTGCATGTCCCTTTCTCTTTTTCTTATTTTTTATTGATAGAACATTAGAGTACCAGAAGCTCAAAGTTTTCATCTCTCTTATAGTTTAAATGTGTTGTCCTTTGACCGCCTATTAACATGAGTACTGTTAACTGGGATGTATTTTGTAAGTTTGTGATTTATTTTTAGCCATCTCGTACTATTCTAACTTTGAATAATTATGAAAGTGCTTTGTCAAAAGTAAGAACAATTTTGGGAGTCCTTTTAGGTAATTCTTACAGGTCAATACTACAGAAAGAGTTCTTCTTCTGGTATCTGTGTAATATTATAATTTACAAATTATGGCCTGAAATAGTTCAACTACAGAAACAGTTCTTACTTCTTAATGGAGTTCGCATAACTGAAAATTCTTAATTTATTTGTAGATAACAAAGGCAATACAAAAGATCCTTTATGCTGCTGATGCATGTGAATCTCCACTGCCTGAAGCTCAAGGAATCATAGAAACATCTCCAGATCCGTTCCAAAATGACTCAGCATGAGAACAAAAGACAACCACCCATGACAGAATTATACAATGTCTGTTTGCTATTGGCAAACAAGAGTTAATGCACTTATTGACTTGGAAGCTTTTATTTTTAGATTTAGGTTATCTATAGTTGCTAGCTAATAAATGTCATTTGTGACATTTTCAGAGGTTCTTACTATTGTTCTCAGCATATTGCATGCCTATGAAATATGATCCCCAAAGTTGGTTTCTGTTCTCATTAAAATGCAAGCCATTAAAAATGCAGTTAGTTAAATTTTACCTGCCTGTTGATCATGAAAACCTTTGATTGCTGTCCTTTTATTTCTAAATGTGTCGGTGCTGAAGTAATAATCGCAAAGCTCAGAATTTTGAATTTTTGAATTTTGAAGTTTGGTAATGCTGCTTTGTCTGAACTTCAATTATCATATTTGCAGTCAAAATCCTGCAGATAATAACCAGTTCCATTGTCTTAAAAGATGCAATCTGCAACCAAACCAGAGGTTGTTGTGCTGGTCTTGTTCATTTTTAATGTGATGTGAAGTAACCGTTTATACAATCAGGATTATCCAATTTTTCTGTGAGACAGACTGTCGTACACGGAGTGTTTTCTTCTGATAAAGAGTAGTAGGGGGAGAGAGGAATGGGAAGATTATTATTCTGTTTTCATTCTTTTGTTTAATTAGTCTTATTTACTTCTATTACACTTTATTTTAGAGATTATAAAAGAGAAATTTCATATTTTGGTCTTCAAATTTCTGCTAAAAAATCAAGTTGGTCCCAAAAATTTCATTTTGCACAAATTTGATCCTTAAATTTCATCAACAAATGAAGATTTATGTACCAACTTGATTTTTTTAAAAGTTGATGAACTACTAGGTTCTTTTGTAAAAGTTCGAGAACCAAATTGGTATACATTAAAGTTCAAGAACGAAGCCCTTTTTTGGCAAAAATTTGGGAAACAAAAAGTGAATTATTCCTTTAATAAAATATAAAATTTAGGTGATTAAAGAAAGTTAGATGAATAGAATAACTCCATTAAACTTAAAACCTTGTATAAAAATTCAACCGTACAAGTGTAATAAATAATAAAGAAATCTCCCATTTCATCCCTCTACCTCCTATGCAAAAAATGGTTTAACGGCAATATCAATGGAGGCGAAATTTCCCGTTTCTTCTGGACTTAACTTGCATGAACTATAATCTGCAAAACTGCTGCCATAAAAGGATTACAAGCACTTATATAACTACATTAACCCAATCTTCAACATGATTCATCAAAATTAAACATTATGCCATAAGAATATAAGATTCGGCAACTAGTCATGTACACAGTACAAGTTATTTAATCTCATGGGCTGAGCGGATGGATAGAGTAATTATGTTTTGTTTGAAATCGTCAAAAACAATGTCAACACGTGAAATGAAACGAAATCTTCTGTGTGCATTTTGTGTGTGTTTTTCTGTGCAGTTTAATCTGAATTGTCAGATTAAAAATTAGTATCTTTTTTTTAAATCATATCAACAATGATCGAGCGTTGATTTTTAATTCGATAATTCGAATTAAGTTTGTCACTACAATTTATTGGGCCGCGGATTGTCGTTGATGGACCCCCACATGAAAACGAATTCACATCTCCTGAAATGGTCAGCAGCAGTGGGTGTCCTGCATTCTCATTGCTGCTACAACGACGAGATTGTCCGTACAGTGATTTTGCTACAGTACCAATGAATTTACAACGTAACAATGCTGTTCGCTGATCATTTCGAAATCCCACATTATTCCGAGAGATACAGACTCCATGAAAAGAGCACATTGACTTGTTAGAAAGAGACCATAACAGAAGCCTAATCACAGTCAGAGAGAATCTCGAAACAATCAATTGAATCGTAACGGTCGATCCAATTATCAACGACGTCTCAATCTCAATATGAGTCTAGGGTTTCCTCTTTACACGATAATCATCTATTCTACGCAAAGCGTGTCAAGATTCGGGCGAGAGAAAAATGATGCACGGATCTCCAAACCCGTCGGAAACCCACACCGACCCTGCGCAGGACATCAATTTAACAATCGTATCGGCATTCTCCGCCGATCACGATCCAGAGACGAAGCTATCGGAGGCCGGAGGAAGCGCTGAGATCGCCGGAGAGAATCCGATCGTTGATCCACCAACGGAGGGGCCCTCGGAAGCCGGAGAAGATGCGGCTAAGGACTCTGAGGTTACTATCGCAACTAAAAGCCCTCTGCCCTCTGCCACGCCGATGAAGTATGCGGCTCCTCGGTCGTCGAACTATCATGGCGTCACTAGGTTAAATTAGGGCTTGATTTGTTGCCTGGATGTTTTTATTATTATTATTATTTGTTTTTGTTTTTGTTTTGAATTTTTATCTTTGGAATTATAGGTTGAAGTGGAGTGGGAAATATGAGGCACATTTGTGGGATAATTTACACCGCGCTGAAGGCAGGAAGAGGAAGGGAAGGCACAGTAAGCAACACTACCTAATTATTTTCTTAATTTCTTACAGTAGATATAAGCAACAGGCTAATAGCTAATAGTTGATTCATTTTGCTGACAGAGGTACAAAAATAAATAAGGCGGGCAAAACCTAGTTAATTATCATGTAAGAAAGCACAGTAACAGTGCATCATGTATGGTGCTCAAATTTCAGGGTGGCTTTTGTATAATTTACTGATTTAATTCGATCAATGAAAATGTAGGATTTTTGTGTTCATATAGACCATTAAATTGCCAGTTATCATCATTCCTGGAGTTGACTGAAACTAATTTATACCAACAAGCAAGGTTCCATTTATCCTATTTCAAGTTTTCTGAAACTAATTGATTAAGATAAGGATATTTTTTTTGCTGATCATATTCTTCCTTGGTAGTGTTATTCCTTCTAATTATTTTTTGTGTTTCCACATTGGCTTTATGGTGATTGCTTTGCTGTTGTTTGACATGATGCACCAGTCTACTTAGGCAAGTATTCATCATATTAAAATTAATCTTACTATCGTTTCGAATAAAGTTTATTTACAATTAGTGTTCCAATTGTATAGGTAGTTATGATACTGAAGAGAAGGCAGCAAGAGCACATGACCTTGCTGTTCTCAAACTATGGGGCCCGTCCAAAGAAGCCAAGCTTAACTTTCCAGTAATTTGAAATACGGCTTTGGGTTCCTTTTTTGTTAATATATTATAAAACCTTTGCTCAACTCTCCATTCGTTCTTATTTCGAGGTCTCAGAATATGAGGACGACCTAGACACCATGAAGACTATGTCTCCTGATGAGTATGTGGCCCATGTAAGAAGGTATGCATTTCAACTTTCAATTGGATGTTTCCAACCAACTTTTAATATTTTCTAAACTGTAGAAGTGCTCAACTTTTTATTCAAATTTTTACATTGCAGGAAGAGTACTTGCTTCTCCAGAGGATCTTCAAGATTTAGAGGAGTTACCAGGTTTTTTGAATGGAAAACAATGATAGCTGAATTTATGTTTAAAAATGTACTTTCTACACTAAGGATTAGTCTAAATTAAATTCCATTTTTTTTTTTCCAATTTTGAATCTAAGGAGGAAAGATGGTAAATTTCAAGCTCGTATTGGTCGGGTTGGTGAGACCAGAGAGACCAAAGACATCTACCTTGGAACCTATGGTATGCAAACTTTTATCAGATGTTCCACTCTGAATTTACAAAAACAAAAAATCCTTCATTATTTATTTATTTATTTATTTCATTTTGCACTGACAGACACCGAAGAGGAAGCAGCAGAGGCATACGACATAGCAGCTATTCAACTGAGAGGCCCGAATGCAGTTACTAACTTTGACATCAATACCTATTGTAAGCCATTAGCGACAGAGGGTCCTGCAAACTAGAAATATATGTGCTGTTGTTCCTTTTTTTTCCAGTTTTATTTATTCTGATTGCCTGTTTAATTTAAGTAGGATTATATGACCCTGTTAGATGTAAAATATATATGTGGAAAAAAAACTGATGTCTGTGTTGGGAGATGAGTTTATTTGATGTTGCATAATTATAAAGGAGCTTTTCTCTTTCTGGTTTGGCTTTCATTAATGGCTTTTCTCCGTATAATGGAAAATAAAGTTATATTCTCAGAGCTTTGGTCTTTGGTAGTAGCCTCTTCATCCTGGTTGCATCTGCTTTAATGGATATTGCCAGGAAGTAATTGAACTGTGAAATTTCAAGAGCTTGGGTCGTGTATTGTTACTTTTGATCTAAATTACAGACTAATAAAAAGGAGAAAAAATAGTATAATTTCATAATTTGTTTGCAAGTTCAACTTTTATCATAGAATTGCATACTAATGGTTCAAAGCTCAGAGCGCTTCGCCAGTGACAGAACACAATTTAGTTACAGTTTGTTTGGTAACATTTTGTTACAATTGTAGGACTCCAGCATTGCTCTCCATTTTCCAAAGATTAGTGCTGACAAGTGATAACTTTGACGGTCTTTCCCAACACATTGCACAAACTGGAGACGCAAATTTTATAAATGATTTTTTTTCCTCTGAAACAAGTGGGGGAAACCCCACTTGTCCGTTTCCATTTAAATGAAACAGATTTTATAAATAATTATAATTAATCATAATGTTATTCTAAATTATGAAAATTTTAATATATATGCATAATTGCATTCTTAATAAAACACAAACTATCTATGGATAAGATTTGCATTTTCTCTTCAATATTTTTAGGCTCTATTACATAAAGAGATTGGTTCCGAACTAAATTCATTTAGGACGTCAATTTTCATTTCCTGGTGTTTGCTTAAAGCTTAAAACCGCAACCATCATTAACCAACCGTACCAAACAACACATTTCATTCACATTATATCTTAATCACAAAAATATAAACATCGATATTTTAGTTCCTGATTCTTGACTTATGTGCAGCTCCCAGGTAAACCAGTATATGCTTCATGCTTGTAACAAAGACGAGACAATAGACACAATACCATCCAGCACTGTGTACCACAGTTTGTACCATCATGTTAGATTTAATCTCGCTAAAGTATCTCATTTGAAAAGAGGAATGGGAAATATATACAGGAATAAAATTTCATTTGGTTGCAGAAAGGAAAATAAACTACTATAGTAGAAACTGAATTTATAATAATTAAAAATCATCACAAAATATTCTGCATAACAAAACCTCTTAAAGAATAACTAAAATGCATACAAGGCACAGGTTCCAATCAAGCCTCTAATCCATACCAAAACATACATCCTAATTCAAATCTCAAATCTGAAGTCTAAAACCTCTTCCTCTTCTTTTTTTTGAAACTCTTGGCACAAGCTGCCAAGTTACCTCTTCCTCTTCTTATTACCCCCTTTCTCTCCTTTGTTAAAGCTCCTAAAATCATTAGTTGTCTCAGCTGTATTTTGTTTTTTCAGTGCCTTTCTTCCTCCAAAGCCAAATTTTGAATCCCTTTTCTCTCTAGTTTTACTCTTCTCCTTGGTCTTACCGCCAGACCTGTCACTAGGTGCCACACCAGGTCTTTTCTTTCTCACTTTGTCAAACACATCATCATCCCTATCCTCAAACCCAAAAGGCTCGTTCCCCTTCTCTCCCTTCACAAACCCTTCTCTCTCTCTTTGCTTCCTCCATTTCTTCACCGACTCAATTTCATCTTTCTTTTTCTTCTCTCTCTCTCTTAGCTTCTCAGCCTGTACCTGTTTAGATATTTTCTTGTTCTCCCTCATCTTTCTTCTTTCCTCAGCCTCTTCGATCTTTTTCTTCTCAAACAATAATTTATCTTTAATTTTCAGCATGTGAGAATCAGATTTCACCATCTCAGCATAGTAATCTGGTGGCCGAAGAAATGGCACTCCCAATTTCTCAAGTTTTGAGAACGCAACCCTGGTGCTATCCAGGGCTTGGGTATAGAATGCCAGCTCCCGTGACAGGTCATCATTCACGTCAATTTTGTCAGTCTGCTGGTGATTTATTGTGAGCTTCTGAGTCCAGTCAATTTTTTTTGGCCAAGCAATGTCTTCAAGTTTCTCCAGTAGATCCTCTGAGTTGTATATTGCAGTTTTTGAAGGTTCAGTTGATGGTTTCTCTTCATCTCCTTCAGATTCTGATTCAGGTTCTGACACTGGATCAGATTCTTGGTTTTCAATTTCTTTTTCAGTTTTGCTATTAATATCCTTCGACATAACCATGACTTTGAGCTAAATATAAAAATTAACTTGATTAGCGCTTTCAAAGTAACATGAAAAAGTGGAACTATCTTGATCTCAATTAGCATATCGATTACTGTTAATAAGTCGGAACTGGAATGATAGCCCCTTTTTTGTTTTTTGGTAATCCAATGGTTCAATATATGCAACTATAGCAGGTGCAGATAACCATATCTCATTTTTCTTTAGTTTCCATACTATGATTTGGTTTGTGCTGCTTTAAGGTTAAATTCTGGCTCAGCTCCCAATCCAATTACTACCAAGTACTTAACTAATACATAGCACAGAAAACTAGACTTAGCATCCCAAACCAACTACTCCCAGTCCAGAGAGGAGGTAATAAATTCATGAAGATGCTTATCAGAATCAGAAATCCTTTTACCAGAAATTCAGTGATAAGCTAACAAATCAACATCACCAATCTAATCTTCTGACAAGTTCGTATTTACCAGAATCACAAGAAAGGCTTTCAATAAAAACTCAGATAATCAAATTTGAGGATGAAGATTACCAGAAAAGAGTAGATACCACGATCGGAAAAGCGGCGAGTGGTGAAGGCAAGCGGCGTAGCGATCTCTCTCCTTTCTCAATTTCTGCTATATCTGTACGATTGGTGTAAGTGGGAGGGTTTAGGGTTTGGGTGATAAATGGACCGCTGCGATGTAATCAGAGATAACAATAAAAGGCTTCAGATTATGCGTAAATTTATACCGGGCCGGGCCTCCGGGCAGGCAGGACAAGCTTCAAACCCATTCTATCTCAGCCCGTAACTCGGTTCGAGCCTGACCGGTTTGCTGGACCATGTACTTTTATGGTGGTTCCTATTATCCTATACAACAACTGTCAATTAGAATCTTCAGATATAAATGGTACTTTTGAAAGCTAGAGGCAGCAATGTTTTGTGATCAAATAAAGGAATAATTTCCACATTTACATGAAGGGACTATTATACATAGAATATAGTATTGTAGTGTAATTCTACTTTTGGAAAATGCTACATGGACAACTAACTTTACTTTTTGACTTCGATAATCTTCTAAATAGTTGTAAAAATAAAAATAAAAAGAATAATGTTCCGTATATATCAATATTGATACCAACTATCGTTACCGATGTTATTATGCGTTACTATCCACATTATTTGAGTTATTATGCATGTTAATTAATGTTATTTTTATACTTAAACAATTGTTATGCTTATTAACAAAATAATGTGCATAATAACTCAAATAGTATGCATAATTATTTCATTACAAAAAATAACATGCATTATAACTCAAATAATGTGCATAATAACTCAACTAAATGTGCATAATAATATCGGTATCGATAGTCGGTATCAATATTGATATCTACATATCAGCTCCCAAATAAAAAATATGTGTTGTCTATGATTTAGGCAAGTTACACATTAATTGTGGTGTCATTTTAAGAATGTTTTGTTTATTGGTATTTTAGTCGATCCGTTATCCAGTTTGGCTATTGATTATTATTTCTAATTTTTGTTGGTGAACTTCTTTGACTTTATAACTTGTAAAAAATACTCTAAACATTTCTGTATGGTTTTTTTTTTGCGTTCTATTTGTTCCCTGCATATAATAATCTCAAATCAATTTACTAGATGAAATGCTGCTACTTTTTAAATACAGTCTGGAGATAGCTATGTACAGACATAAATATAATCATTCTAGCAATTAGCTGACCATCACTCTCTCTGTTTGAATAAATAAAGTTTGGTTGGCACTACAAACGGAAATCATAATTAATTTATTTGTTTCACCACAATAAAACAATACAATATGGATCGTCGACCACCTTATCCAGTTGCTGCATTCAGCTGTGAATTGCTCTATAATCCAACAAATTAGGATATTCAGTATCAATTTAGCACTTGAACCCAAACAAAACAAGAATTGCAGAATTTACCCAGTCTCAAGAATAACAATTCTTCCTCAAATTTTGTGAGACAGGATTATATAATTATTATGTGGATGTTACTCGTCTAACTGATAATATTTAACTTGGACAGGTGTAGAACTACAACAGAACTATTGGCTGTAAAACCAATTTACAATGCACTTACATACACACTAAGAGTCTATACAGTACTTGAGAATATATAATAATGCCTGAAAAACATGTATATGTTTATCTGGATAAAAGGAAGCCTGGTGCACGTAGTTTCCGCTTGCGTGGGGTTCTGGGAATGGTTGAATCACTTTGGAATTTTGTACGCAACATTTCTCTACATTTTTGCAATAGACTATTTTCACGACTCGAATCCGTGACCTCCTGATCACAAGACGACAATTTCACCGCTGCACCAAGATTTCCTTTCTATATGTTTATACTAAATCGCACTAAATTAAGTATATCCCTAAGCAATGGATCAACCATGCATTCATTTGAAATCAAGCAGAGGTCAAATTTCAGGATTCCCGAGCAATTGAGCCAAATCCTCTAAATTAACATTGAGGTAGAATTCGGAGCCCATTTCTTGAAGAATTGTCCAATTTTCCATGAAGATATTTTTCCATATTTAGAAAAGCCTTAATGAGTCGAAACTCAATTGCAGCCAAGATGGAATCTGCTAGTTTTCATTCCTCCATTGAGTGCAAGAGCTAATACATCTCGCTTTTCTACAAACCACAGCTCAGAAATTGTTGCCTGCATTGACATTGCAAATTGTAAATAGCCTAAATAAAGAGAGAAAATTATATTTTAAAGTTCAAGAGAACCTTCCAGAGAGGTAGAAAATAAAGATCTAACTAGAAAATGGTTGTTCAATTCTAGAAGACTAGAACTAACCTCAAAGCCACGAAGCTTGCATTAGCTCTTGCAATCCAACTCATGAAAAAATTGGAGTTGATCAAAGGGCTTTTTACTCTCCTACCAAAAAACAAGTCACCAAATAGAATTATAATGCCACGACTTAAAAGGCGTAAGTTATGACGGTTTAGAATAAAACTATTGAAATTTTCAACATGTAGTATTGAAAAGCAATAGAACAAAATTCTATAACATCAAATTATATCTTGCCCATTTTGGTAGTGAACTAAGAATAATATTTCCATCTTGTACCACCTCAGAGAGCCTAGGATGTACCAAGATCCTTGCAAATGAAGTATATATGGAGCAGAACAAGGTCATACTGAAAAAAAGAAAAGAAGAGA
>CAXKVX010002365.1:0-22346 GCA_964058865.1 Eleocharis quinqueflora
GTTCAAAAAATTTGCCGTATTTGTATCGAATATTTACTGAATTTGTATTAAGTGCGATTCGTATTTGATACTTTTATAATAATTAGAGTGCATTTTTTATTTGTCACGTTGTCGTAAGATTGAAATAATTTTTCATCAAATCACCTTACTGTAATCTACTCTCTTGTGTATATATAATAATAATTTTTTGTTATATATATTCACTTATATATTTTTTTATGTATTAAAATATTTTTAATAAAGATCTAATATATATATATATATATGAGCATGGCTAAAATAATATGCATCGTACACCACATAACGTACTATGCACTCATTTGTATTTAATTTGGTCATTAAATTGATATTTAAGTTGCTCAATAAATTCTTCATATCAAAATCTTGTAGGAAATAAAATTTCGTGATTTTAGAGCTTTCTTGCTATTTTTTAAAAACAGCCCAGAAATGACGCTTTTGTAGTATTAAATCTGGACTGTTTTTAAAAAATATTTAAAAAATAGCTAGAAAGCTCTAAAAATCACGAAATTTGATTTCCTACAATATTTTCATATGAAGAATTTATTGAGCAACTTAAATCTCAATTTAATGACCTATATTTATATGCATAGTACAAAATAGGGTGTACTATGCATATTATTTTAGTCATGCTATATATATATATATATATTTGGAGTCATATCTAAGATTTTTTAAATTGTCGTATGATCGCATTTTTATCGTATCAAATACCATACCCGCAGTCGCACTCATGCAACATAGATGTGAATCAATGTATGAATCATGTAAGCACATCTCCAGTGATAATTGTACGGTTAGTAGGAACGTTTCAGTTATAGAAATACACCTGAAAAAACATTGAATTGTCAAGAAACGGGCATACCAAATGAATGTAACAATAATGAGAAAATTGACAAATGAGATGTTACCTACGAGCAGTGAATTCAAAACAGTTTTTTTTATTAATAGAAATTAAATAAATAAAAGAAAATTAAAACAGAAAGAGTGAAGCAAAAGCGCGAAGAATAGAAACAACCGGGATTGCGAACAGCAGCATTTTGAAATTTGAGTTTTTTTTTCGCAGAAGCCATCGTTTTTTTTATAATTGTTTGAATTTTCTTTATGTCTAATCTAAAAAAAAGTAAGAATAATATGTATGATCTTAGATTTAAATTTTTTGCAATAATAACCCTATCTTTTAACATTCATGTTCATGTTCACGTGTTTTATCTAGACGCATGCGTTCAGATGTACTTATAAATTCATACACAAAAATTCTAAGTATCTCTGAACACATGAGTCTAGATAACACATGAACGTGAACATTAAAGTAAGGTTATTATCGTCAAAGATTTGAATCCAAGGTCATAAATGTTATTCCTATTTTTTTTAGGTCAAACATAACAATATTTTTCAAACTTTGAAACGTTGAATTTTTTATTATTACAAATATTAATATTTTAATTCATGAGTTGGATTGTATTTAGGTAAGTTTATGTAACAACTTCAGCTGCACTCGTCGGGACTGTAATTAGTATTTTTTTATCGTCGCAAGTCATGAAACTATAGATATCTGAGTCTATTTTCACAGCGTTGAGTCTAATTTGTGATCGGAGAAACGAGCGACTCAAAATTGATTCCAACGCAAACTCATTATAAAAATCATTAATTAAGACATAAGTTGAATATGACGCCAAATTTTAGATGTACCTATTCCAACGCAAACTCATGATAAAAATCACTAATATTTTAAAAAATAACAATGTTTTAAAATCCTATTCCTGTCTCCTCTATTTTAAATAACATAGGTTGTCTTTTTTTAAAATAACAATATTTTAAAAAGATGAACCTATGTTATTTAAACGTTTTTGTGTTTTCTTCACACACAAAAAAAATTAAGCGCTCAAAGAGCACTATTTGAAATTCAAGGCATTTTTATTGACGAGTGTTATAATGCTTCTATTTTGTGTGTTTTTATTGTACCTTCATGCTTATTCATTTATAAAAAAATAATGATGATCTACATTTAGATAAATAAAAAGATTTGTATAATGAACAATGTAAATTTTGAAGACATAATAAAAACACACAAAAGTAAAGACATTGTAACTCAGAAATTATTTCATTAACAAAAAGAAAACAGAGTTTTGGGATGGATTTAAAGTCTTAATCTTTTTAAGAATCGGATAATTACCTTATGGCCTTAGTCATTCTTTTTTCCTTCTTTTACTAAGGACTAGCTACTATTTAAATGGAAAAGTACTATTTCAAAATTAAGAGTAAAAATTGAAACTTACTATTTGATATATATGTTTGAACTTACTATTTAAATGAAAATTGACATTATAAATGTATTCTTGATAAATTAGATAGGATTCATTAAATTGAAGTCAATTTAAAATTTGATTAGTCTTTCATCATATTATCACAAATTTAAAATGTTTCAAATTCGTAATAAATATTTTAAATTACTTGATATTCAAAATGTCGCAAATTTGATGTAGTTTTTATTCAAGTAATTAACAACATATTATTAGTTTTAATTTTATTTGAATAATATTATTAATATAGATCAATAAATATCTTAAAGTTAAATGTACACTGACATTTTAATAAGTGGTAATTGACCACCCATTTCATTTTACTAAAAGAAATGTTTTACAAAATAAGTCGGTCCGAATGTTTAGGTTTACGAGTAATTGAATAACGTATACTATTGTATCCAACTTTTATCCATCGAATTTTATAATATATATATATAGAGAGAGAGATAGGCTAGGGTGTTTCATGGAGCACCAAACCCCTAATGCTCCACACCGTATCTTCAATTTAAAAATTTCAACGACCGATCCGAACTGTTGAACATGATCTACATATTGAAATCTACTTGGAGATTGAATTTTACATTTTTTGAATTTTTTTTGCTATTTTTTAGAGAGGTAGGAAAATTGCAATTTTTGTTGGTCCAGAAACCGTTTGATTAGCAACTTTTCTACCTCTTTTAAAAAATAGCAAAAAATTTCAAAAAAATGTAAAATTCAATCACCAAGTAGATTTCAATATATAGATCATGTTCAACGGTTCGGATCGGTCGTTGGAATTTTCAAATTAGATATAACGAAGGTGGAGCACGAGCGATTTGGTGCTCCATGGAGCACCCTAGCCCCTCTCTCTCTCTCTCTCTCTCTCTCTCTATATATATATATATATATATATATATGTATATAATTGTGGTACTATGTTTTGCAAAGCGCAAAAAAATGCGCACTTGTGATTGTGGACCATTGGATAGCGCTTTGTGATTTGTGCCAACACGATAATCAAAGATCCAATAGTTTCACAATTGTAAAACACGCGTTTTGTTGCGCATTGCAAAGCATAGTAGTATATATATATGTGTGTGTGTGTGTAGTTATGCTAAAATATTTTATAAAGCACTAGTAGCCATCCCGTGTAACCGTGTTGGTCTTGACTATCTCTTAAGCAGTATCAAAAGATGGGGCTCTATGCTATCATTGTCCTTTAGCCTCGAATCGATCGCTTACGAGTTCTTTCAAGGACAAACGAGTGCTCTTTTTTTTCCTCGAACTCACGAATGAAAGCTGAGGTATTTGTTTTTAATGGAGAGAACAAAATAGAGTCTAAGTGCAACACATGCACACTTAACACACCCGTATTTCTTGAAGACCAGCGAGTCTTTAGTATATTGAAAAGATCCCGCAATTATGATAAGATCATGTATCTTTTTGACATCTTAACAAGATATCATATCTTCTTAAGGTCTTAGCAAGATTTCGTATCTTTTTGAGATATTAGCAATATATTATCATCTTTAAAGATTATGACATCTTTTTCGAGATCTTATCAAGATCTCATAATCTACAAAAAAATATGACATGATTCATGAGATCTTTATACTAGTATTAAATTAATTATAATTGATCCATCAATAATTATAATTAATTCACATTAATTTTATATGTATTTATATCCAAAATTTAGTGAAATACGTATTATGTGATTTCTTAATTAATCACATTTATACGACATATATCATATTGCTCAATATAATATTAGTGACATTACTTGATATAATAATATATTTAACACATAGTTCACAAATTTTATTTATTTAATTTTACGTCTCAGTTTCAACAAATGTACTTATTAGTGACTTGAAATGTAAGGAACAATATAGCAAAGATAAGAATATATCACTTTTTTCAAGTGACTTCAAATACATAAACGAACCAATGAATTGCCATAGCCACACTAAAACAGACCGAACCCAAACCATATATAAACAATCGGTCACACTATAAACACATCTTTCTAATTCACTTCATATACAAATTAATACAACAATTTCGAAAAAAAAAAGAATAAATAAGAAATATATGCACACCACTCACAAATGTCCACAAATTGGATTAATTTAATTATACTCTTGTTCGTACGCCGCTTCCTGCCGCATGAATTACGATGATGTACAGTAGCTGTGTTGCCGAAAGGATGATCACGAATGATTCCATTGTTCTCTGAAAAAAGTAATTTGTTGAATTACAAAAAAACAATAATGAAATTGCTATATAATAAATAACATAACTTTGGTCTCATTTAATTCATAAGTGAAATGCGCATAGATTTATATGATTACTAATTTACATGATAGTATGACAAGAGGGAAGAAAAGTATTACCAGTTTTGCATTCCTTCCATGAAGAACAATCTCTTTAACGGCCAAACTAAAACCAGAGAAAAGACAAAGGAAAATCAGGTTTAAGTAATGCATTACCAGAATCAAATCATTAAATAACAAACAAAAAAATAATATCAAAATAAATGGAGAGTTATAAGAAATTTACCCCAGGGAAAGAAGTGTAAGCCCCCAAGCAATGAGAGCAGAAGAGGCGGCTGCCGTGAGGCTGTCGAAATTCCAAGACCGAAGGTGGTGGACACCGGTAATTGAAGATGCAGCACCCACTACTCCAGCGATCAGACCGAAAATAACAAAGAAGCCAGTTGCGCCATTTCCAATCGGGAAGAAAACAGGAGAGAATTGTGCCGGTAGCGCTAGATTAGGGCCTATAAGTTTTAAATATAAAAAATGTTAATATTTTGCATCAATACTATGAAAGTTGGATTTTTGGCAACAAAAGATTTACCAGTTGAATAAGTTGTGGTACACTGAACAGCCTTTTGGGGCTCACAAGTCAATAATGTGTGTGATTAGATTGCTAATTATTTGATCGTTTGACCTGAAGTTTCAACATTTTTTAATAGATTAGCACATCATTATCAACTTAATTTCAAGTTTTAGCTTACCGATAGTGAACCCACGATCAATTGCGACATTGATGGCCCATCCACCAAGCGCCGCAACAATGGTGTACATGCAGAAATTCAGAAACAAAAGAAAACCGGCTGCCGGCTTTAACCCCTCCTTGGCCATCTCTACTTCTCTCCCAAAATATGTTTCCCTTTTATATATGTCTATGTCTAAACTTTTTGAGAGAATGAGATGTCAGGATACATAGGAGGCATGCAGTTATATATGAGGAGATTGAGAGAACTTTGTGCTTTGCTTGTACTTATGGAGAGATTTGATTGGCGAATAGGAAAGAGACTTGAGATAAGATAAGTAGCAGGATTTTAAATTTTCTGTTTACCTATTTTAAGGGGTTTTCAAAAGCAGCCCTTTGAGAACAATTTTTTTTCTAAATGCCCTTGTATTAAGTTATCAGTCACAAAAAAAAAAGGTTAAAGAAAACCCAGATTAAAAAGAGCGTGTCTGAACTTCTATTCTTTTATTGTTATTTATTTTTCATTGTCAAATGAGTAGTGGTTTACTGAGAGGGAAAAAAAATACAATTATTTCAGTTTTGGAGTATTTTTGTTTCCTGACTTGCTGGATAAAAGATGTTATAGTAATTATATTTTTTGTTGCGTGTGATGTTAATAAAAAGTTGACAAACACAAAAAGTGGCGAACTAAACATTAGATTAGTGGTTGAAATAGTGGTTATTTTTTGCTATTTAGGTTAGTGCAAAAATAGTGCTAATTTTGTGCTATCTAGATTAGTGAAAATGTTGTTTGGATTGCACATTTGGAGTAGTGATAGTGAAAATTAGTAAAATAATAAATTATTTTAGTTTTTTTTAACGATAATAATAATAATAATAAAATATAGATATCAATTTATAATATAATAATAATACAATGATAATAAATGATAATAATAATAAAATAATAATAATAATAATAAAATAATGATAATTACAATAATAATAATAAAATAATAAAAAATTATAATTACAATAATAATAATAAAATAATAAAATATAAAATAATGATAATTACAATAATAATAAATGACAATATAATAATAATAAAATAATGATAATTACAATAATAATAATAATAAAATAATAAAATAATGATAATTACAATAATAATAATAAATAATAAAATAATAAAATAATGATAATTACAATAATATAAATGACAATTATAATAATAATAAAATAATGATACTTACAATAATAATAATAATAAAAATAATAATATGACAATTATAATAATACTAATAAAATAATAATGACGATAATAATAATAATAAAATAATGACAATTAAAATAATAATAATAATAATGACAATTATAATAATAAAATAATGATAATTACAATAATAATAATAAAAATAATAATAATGACAATTATAATAATACTAATAAAATAATAATGACAATAATAATAAAATAATGACAATTAAAATAATAATAATAATAATGATGATAATTATAATAATAATAAAATAATGATAATTACAAAATAATAATAAAAATAATAATAATGACAATTATAATAATACTAAAAAAATAATAATGACAATAATAATAATAAAATATTGATAATTAAAATAATAATAATAATAACATATTAAATAATAATAATAATATCAAGATGATGATTACAATGTAATAAAATAATAATTTTGCTAACCATGACATTGCTAATTTGCTAATCCTATCATTTTGTTGGATTAGCAAAATAGCACTAATCAACACTACTCATAACTTACTAAATCATGTTTGGATCACATTTTTGTGTGGATAGCAACACTTATCCATGATTAGTGCTATTTTTGGTGATCCAAACACACCCTGGTTTGCAAATTGCAACTGGTTTTGGTTCCTTGAGGAGGTTTCGTATACAAATTTGAACTTTATTCTTTTGCAATGGAGGCAAGCTTTAGCCAAAGGGAGGCCAAGCATCATCTCAAACTTTAGTAGCTGTCTTTTTGCAAGTAGAGATGTTGGGTTATCGATTAAGTCGTATATTTATCAAATTTCACAAATCTACAATTAATCTTTATAACAGTATTCCACTCAACATAATCAACTAGTAGAGACACCATTAAAACAGGGGGGGATGCACAATATATTTTTCTTTTTGAGTGGTCTTAAGAATAATATCAATATGGCGTAAAAACTTGGAATAATCTTCATAATTTTTTTTCTGAGGTGATGTTGTTTTATATGATTCTCTGCTTTATTGATGTCAAGAGTAAAAGGTGAACGATGACAGAGCTAGAAAGGGATTGAACAACAACAGATCACTGTAAACTGTAAAGGTTTTAATTTCTTGCCAGTGAACTTTTTAGTTTGTGTACATACTGATAAAAGCATATGCTTTGCTTTGCTTTGCTTATAAGTTATAACTTAACTATTATCAAGTTACAACCCTCTCTAGGTAAGAAACATATAGATGCCTTGTACTTTTTGACCCATTTCATTTTAAAATATTAGTTCTCATTATTTTTTGCTTGTTTTTTTTGCCTACACAACGGGTTTTCATACTGGTGGAAGCTGTCGTTGTTAATTTGTCATGGAATGGAGCACTGTCAGACCACTTGACAGCTATGTTGCCCGGATTCTTTGAAAACACAGCGTATTTCGTATCGGATACGTATTCGATACGATTCGCGTGCAATACGCGTGCGATTCGCACCCGATACTCCAGCTGGCGTATCTAGTTTTTTATTGTTTTTGACCAACGAATTCGATCAAGATTCGGATATAATTCGCCCTGATACGAATCTAACTCGTGTATCCATCGCCACAGAAGATCTGTCTGACATCCTTGAGGAGTAAAATAACACTAGAAATTAAATCTAGTGCTGGAATTTGAACACTAGATCAATGGGCAACACAACACCTTACACAAAGGCGCATGACCACTGAGACTCAGTTGCTTTTTTGTTTTAGATTGTTACTTATCATATATATCTTCTTATAATATATATTATTTTATTGTAATGTGTGATTTTATTGAAGTATTATTTCTTATGTAATATTTTATTTTAATATATAATGTGAGTTTTATTATTTTATATATACTCCATCGTATCCTAACTTTTTTTAAAATGACGTATCGCCGCACCCGCACCCTATCCGATACGATATCCGCACCCGCACCCGTGCAACATAGCTTGACAGTGATCTCATGTAAAAATCACAGATACTTAAAACATTGTTATATAGTACATGTCAGATCTATTAAAATAATAATGAAACGTTGTTGCATATTTTAAAGCTTAATTAATGTACAATGTCGGCATATCATCAAATTTTCTAATGGAATAAATTTTGCTTTTTCTATGTTCGAGTTGATGGATTCAAACTGCTCAATATGGTCTACGTATCAAAATTCTGTTGAATACCAAATATTACATGTTTAGAACTTTTAACTATGTTTTTTTATTTTTTTAAGATGAGCCTTTATATATGCAGTATGCAGACATTTTTTTTATTTTATTTCAACGTCATCTAAATTTTTTTTAAGAAAGTAAAAAGAAATTCTGAAGATAGTAAATTTGGTATTCGACAATTTTTTCTGTGCTAATTCTATTAACCTATATGGATCAACCATTTGTAAATGAAAAACGGCATGATTTGATTGTTAGTGGATCTGCCAATATGCTAACATTTATACACAGCCTAACTACATGTTTTACTAACAACACCGATGTACTATCAATGATACTTAAATTAGACTTTGTCAAATGTGTGAAACCATCATAAAAGATGATAGTTTCGTTAAATGTTTTGTTTAATGAACGATTAAGAAATTTTGTTTCGTTAACTGTTTTGCTAAAATGATCGAAACGATCGGAACGAAACAACACGATCGAACTTATTCCCTTCGCCCTTCAACCATCTCCTCTATCATTACACTAAAACAAATCAGGAACCGGTGATGAACAATTCTAACTATACACAAGAATCAAATCATTCATCTCCTATTTCAAGCAACCCTTGATCTCATCTCTCATCGCCTTCTCTCGGCATAACCATTTTTTCTGAAATAAAAACAATTCTAACAATACACAGTCACAAACAAAACTACAAAACAAATGATCATGAAACAGTATATTTCGTTATTTAAACGAAATAATTTCTTTGATCGTAATCCTTTTGTTCGTCATTAAACGAAACAAAAAGAAAAATGATTAAAAGAGCAGCCATACTCCTGTTAAACATGATTAATATGTGAAATAATACACATACTTTGTCATATCTATCAACATATTTTTACATTGAATTTTACTATTTACGTGATATTAAGAAGATCGTCAAGTGATCAACTATTGCTCTTTGTATAGTTTTATGCAGGGGTGGATTTACTGTAGGCCTGGTCTGGATTTTGAAATTGATACATAAATGTTATTGGGCTGAGAATTCTGCCGCTCTCTGGGCTTCTATTTATCCACCCCTGACTTGGGCTGGGCTTCTATTATATTCAAACTTAGGAAATTTAATCACGCAAAGTACATGGAATTTTTATTGAGATGCCAATAGTTTATTCTAAAATGTACTTGTAGTGCAACGGTTGTACGTGTTTGTTGAATGGAAATTCCATTCTACGACTAAGCATACACTTCTCAATCAGAATATAAAATTGTTTCAAAATAAAACGAAAATGTAATCTGAAATATTCAATTTTTGCCGGAGGATGTATGCCAACTACAAAATACATCTTGCGCAAATCACTGTAATAATAAATCGATCTCGTAATCAGCCCTTTCATTAATTCCAACAGTGGTCAATTGGTTTAAGTTTGCATGTTGTCTTTTTGTTATTATGCATGTTATTTTTGTTATTATGCATTTAATTGACTGGATGCTCGACTGAAAACAGACATCAATACGCTTTTTGATGCGGACTGGACGAATCCACTTGTATTCAATTTGAAATTTATTATAGTTATTATGCATGTTGTTTTTGAAATTTTGCATGTAATTAACATGAAAAAGAATATGAACAACATACATAATAATACATTTATCTAATATAGTTGACATGCATAATAATAACTCGAATATAAATACTATCAAATGCATAATAACACAATTAACATGAATAATCCAAATTAATTAAGTTATTATGCACATTATTTGAACTATTATGCATGTTATCAGATGCATAATAAAAACACAGCATGCATAATAAGCGAAATAACATGCATAACAACAACATTTTTTTTCGTTGAAAATTAACTGAACACATACAATGCATATCAATGACGGGATCGACAAAACATTTTCCTAATTAATATATGGAAACTGGAGCCTCGTTCTACGCGGTAATAACACTTGGGTCGAATACATAGAAGCATGATCTGTATTTACTAGAGGTGGCAAGTCGGGTCGGTTGGGCGAGTTCGGGTCAGGTCGAGTTAGTTTGATTGTCTACAGCAGTCGGGTTGGGATCGGGTCGGGTTTCAGGTCGTCATGTGTCGGCAACTTTCGGGTCATGGGTAGGGTCGGGCGAGGTCAGGTCGTGTTTCGAGTCGGGTTCGAGTTGCACCGACAACTTTCAAGTATTATTTTGAGTTTTAAGTTCAATCGGACAAGATCGTGTCGCGTTATTGAATTGTGTTAGTAAATCTTGATTTTCTCTGATGTTAATTTGTTAGTAAATTTAGATTATGATGTGGGCAAAATATAATTAGATCAATTTACAGGTTGCATCAGGTCGGGTTAGTTTGATTGTCTACAATAGTCGGGTTGAGGGTCGTCATGTGTCGACAACTTTCGGGTCATGGGTCGGGTCGGGCGAGGTCAGGTCGGGTTTCAGATCGAATCGCGTTGGTCTTTTTCGGGTGACGAGTCGGGTTTCAAGTCGGGTTGCATCAACAACTTCCGGGTCTTGGGTCGGGTCGGGTTTGGGTTACACTGACAACTTTCAAGTATTATTTTGAGTTTTAAGTTCAATTGGACAAGATCGGATTGCGTTATTAAATTGTGTTAGTAAATCTTGACTTTCTCTGATGTTAATTTGTTAGTAATTTAGATTATGATGTGGGCAAAATATAATTAGATCAATTTACAAGTTGCATCAGGTCAAGTCGGGTCGGGTCAGGTCGGGTTCGGGTCCTTATGTGTCGCTCCATCTCGGGTTACAAGTCGTCTCAGGTCGGGTCGGCTTCGGGTCCTCATGTGTCGCTCCATCTCGGATTACGCGTCGTCTCAAGTCGGGTCGGGTCGGGTTCGGGTCCTCATGTGTCGCTCCATCTCGGGTTACGCGTCGTCTCAGGTCGGGTCGGGTCGGGTTGGGCTTAGGTCGCTCATTTGTCGCTTCGTCTCGGGTCGGGTTCAGATTGTTTGACTTTATCAAAATATCGGGTCGAGTCGGATTCAGGTCGGACCAGGTCGGGCGGGTTTCTCAGGTCGGGTCGGGTTTTGCCACCTCTATTATTTATTACGACTGAGCCAATGGATCCGAAGTCATGGAATATGTAGAACACGATACCTTCGGCAGACCTTCCGACAAACTTAACAACTATCACCTTTCGCCTAGGACTAGCGAAGTCAAACGCACTAAACAATCATGCAAATATTTTCTTGAGTCTTACGTTGCATTTTAAGGACGTAAGATTTTTCTATTGAGTCTTTTGTTAATAAGGAGGGAAATACATTAAATCAGGGCCCTTGAGTGTTTTGTCATCCAAGCATAACCTGTAAATACAATCTCGACTTGAAAAATTACTTTGTCTACAATAACCTGTTATTACAGTTGAGGTTTTGTCATTGTCTACAATAACCTGTAATTACAAGTCGGTCGGGCGAGGTTTTGTCATCTCGGGTTAGTTTGATTGTCTACAATAATCTGTAAATAATTAGTACACAATAATAGCATAACCTGTAAATACAATCTCAAATATATCCAATTCTGATTGCCAAACCCTACCTAGTGTAGTGGTGGGCCTGTTCATTTTGGTAGAAAGAATTTGGAAAGGAAAATAAGCAGAAAATTTGGTATTTTTTTACGCGTTCAGTTGCCATGAAATGAAAATTAAGAATCTTTTCCTTATGTTCATTCGTCCAAAAATCAGAAATGGAAAGCTCCAAAAGGAATTTCGCCATTTTAAAAGAAGCATGTAAATTGACTCTTTGTTTCATTTTTTTTTTAATACAGCCACAACATGCTAAATTTTCTTTCCACATGCAATAAAAGTATTATAATTGTGCTACAATCAATATTAATTTAAATTACGTTAACATTTATAACAATAAGCAGTTCTAATTGATTCTATACCACTTCTGATGAGAATAAACGTACATCAATTCACATAAAAGCAATAAGATATTTCATTCCCAATTAAATAATAATAAAAATAATTCTCATAAACACTTATTATGTTCGTCTACTATATCTGTATCGAAAATAAATAATGGGCAATTTTTGCACATTATGCGGAATTAGAAAAAAAAAATATCACTTGTATTTCTGACTTAATATTGATTCCGATACTCAATAAGAAATTTCATTCCAAATTTAGATAATAAAAAAACAGTTCATATAAAATCAGATGGAAAAGAAGACTACTACATTGATAATAAATTAAAATAGAGAGAGTTTTTCAAGTTTATTTTCTAATTTGTTTGTAAGTATTTGTTGTAAGTCTACGTAATGAATAAAAATAAATTCTGATTATGAGACCCAAAAAATAAATAAAATAAAGAACGCTCCAGATCTCCTCAGATTGACGGCTGAGAAACGAGATGACAGTACCACTGTTAATCTACAGTCGTCCGCCCACTTTGATAAATGTAAAACCCATAATTAATGTTAATATGTGTCCCCACGTCAGATAGTTCCCAAGAGAACAGAACAGATACACGACGAATCAATAAATAATGATACAACACAAAAGAGACGGTATATAAGACAATCTGGTACGGTGTCTCCAATCGACTCCCCACACAACGTATCTACCTAGTAGCTGTAGAAGATCCATACCGTGCAGAGAGGTGTGAACTGAAGCCTGGTTAGCCTGCCACTGCCAAGCTCAAAAGCAGCAAAAACCGCTGACAAAACCCAGGCCTTCCTTTCTTTTTGCCTCTGTGGTAGTGTGCTCTCTCTCTCTCTCTCTATACTTTTTTTTTTTTTTTTGAAGAGAGTCTCTCCGTGTTCTCTCTCTCTAAAATCGAACACACATAATTTAGGTTTCCTCTTCAATTTTTAATTTGTTTAACCCCTTTCAAAACAAAATATAGCATCTTCGCCTCGCCATTCACAGATGTCTCCGAGGGTTTTGAACCACCTCCTCCTACATAAAGAGAGAAGAAAAAAGGAGAAGGATAAGGTACTCTCTCTCGTCTCTATGTCCTTACCACATCTCTCTTTTTTTCTCGAAATTTGGTTCCATCACTGCCACCTTGTTTGCGCAGTGTAGGGTTTTGGGTCCTCTTTGTTTTTGAGTCAAAAGTGGGGATGGCAAAACAAAAGAGCGAGATCGTTCATGGGTTCTCTTTCTTGTTAGCATGCGATTTCCTACTTGTTGTTCTCTTATTGGAAGATTAATAAATCTAAGATGATGTTTTTAGGTTATTTGTGTCTAAAAATTTTAAGGGTAGACAAAGATATCTCATTTGTCAGTGTAATTGGAAAATGATTTATCTAACATGAGTTTTTAGGCTTATCTTATTTCCAATTTTTTTTTTAAGACGGAAGAGAAAGATCTCTTGCTTGTCGGTGTAGAAGTTTCTACCAAATACCGATTTATCTGTTCATTGAAATTTGAATGCCATAGTAATTGAATTTTTTTGGCCCCGATTGATTTGAAATCTGGTCAAAGTAGGAGAAAGGGCTCATTTTGTTATCTGTCAAAAGTAAGATAAATAAGATTAAAGGGATAGAGGGTTAAGTAAAGACATCATTTCTTTTCTTTTTTACCTTTCCGAGTCATAGGAGTGAAGATTCAATCTTTTTGAGCATTAAAGAAAAAAAAATTATCTCATTTGTCAGTGTAATTGAAATTTTCATGTGATATTTTATTCACACAATTAAAGAAAAAAATGGTCTCCCTGCCTTTTTTTTTCTAATTTTCTTTGGTAAAAACGGGTTGCATCTTAATTGTGTGAATAAAATATCACATGAAAATTTCAAGGATTGTGCATAATTAAACAATACTAGCATTTAATGAAATTTATTATTAGGCTCCAATTCTATTTGTATTTTTTAAAACATCATTGTCAAGATTTTTAGCCACTTATATTCTAATTACTCTTGATATTATTATTGTCTTTACCTTTGGTAGTGAATTTGTTCACATCCCTTTACGCTTTTGTATATTGTGGAGTGGGATAAGGCTCCATAACTATTCTTAAATCGTACTTCTGAAAATTATGTATATGTTTGGCTCTCTTTCAAGCTCGTGGTTTGGCAAAGCTCGTTAGTTGTTAATCCTTCTTATTTACTGTAACCAGAAAGGTCTAAAGTTTGTGAAAATAAGACCGTTATTGTTTTAGTAACCACTTGCTAATTTTACAATTTGGTTTTGTGACACTTGAATGAAGTTCATACAATGATCAGTGGTTCCTTGTATAAGAAAGAATTTTTAAAAGATCATTAAATTTCTTGTTCTCATGCAAGTATTATATTCATCTCCTAATAAATGATCATGTCGTTTAAAGAATTTTCATTGGCAAGTTGAATCCTATTTCCTAATTTTGAAATGGAGAACTCAGAAATGACATCCTATCTTAAAAACAGATGCTGTAATGGAAATAAGTTCTTTAAGTTTGTCATAGTAATCAACTTGTTCTTTGTACTATGTCTTTTACAGAAAAAAGGCACAAACTGTGGTGTGTGCAAATGAACCATGTCTTTCAAAGAGGTGATTGCTTCTCCTCTTTTGTATCTATAATGAGATTACTATGTTAGCTATCAAGTCCCTTCAAATCTAAAGGCAGTATGAAGTAGTATGGTTGTGTGGGTGAAAGCATAACACTGTCTCTAGCCATTAAGAAATTATGCATCATACATTTGCTTTTACTAGGGGATATGAATTAACAAACTCCGCCTATTTAATTTCTTACATAGCCTGTCCTAAGCCAGGAATAGGAGAGGGTTGTGAAAAAGCTTGGCGAGCCAACATAAAATTCAGCCATTTTCATGGGAATAAAATCCAATTGTACTCCGATTTGAGTTTCATCTCTAGCTTGTCCCAACTTATTTGGGACTGAAGGCTCCATTTGTTGTTGTTGTTGTTGTAGGATATCACTTGACAATTAATTATTTTGACAATCTTGACAACCTTCAAAAATAGAGTTTAAATATGAAATCTGATATTATGAAAATGATCTATATTGTCCACATCGTGTCTATGAAATACCTTGAGATTTGTGTAATTTTCACCGTACATTAAGTGACTTGATATTTCAATGAACCAAAAGTACGGGTCTCGATGCATCATCATACAATATTTGGAACTTCATGAAATTAATTGTTAGGTTATCTATATGTAAAATAACATAACAGAATTACTTTTAACTATAATTTTCTTTTTTGAAAATTCACTACCAAGATAGTCAAAACAGACATTGTTAAGTTATTTCTCCTTTTTTTATAAATTAATTTCTGTATTTTACTATCGCTAAATTGTTTCATAAAATGCTCAAGCAATCCAGAATATTGATTATAATGTTAAATAAATTTTCAAAACAACTTTTTGTTTCTTGGCTCTTACTATTCGGTCAGTCTGCATGTCTGCTCTAGTAGTACAAAGTTAATGGCTTTTATTATAAAGTAGACATTCTTTACTAATAGTAAAAATAAAATTGTGACACACACATGATACCCCATTTTTTCCATCTAAAGATTTTCCATTTCTTATCTTTTATGCCCTTTTTTCACTGCTCACACAATTGGCTTTGTTAGAGAACTTGTTATAAAGCCTAAATTCCGAAGCCATGCACTTTATTCTTTTCTCCATAGGTATGTATTCTACTATTCTGCTGCTGCTAATTTGAATGTTAAACATTTTCAGGTTCTGAAATAATGGTGTTTGATTGAGTACCTGATTTTGATGTTGCTTCCTTGCAAGATGTGATGAGACTTGATTGAAGGCATCTAGGGAATGAAGCCTAGTCGGTCCGCGAGTGCATACTCTTTTATTCTTTTTCTTATTTTTTTTTGTTTCAGTTTCAGAATATTAGTACATTTAGATTGAGAGAACTAGTATCATGTTAGGCAAAGGCAATTAAATATATAAAATTGATAAATTTATTCCTAATTGCTAATGTTAATGGTATAACTTAATTCTTTTTTGACTTGTTAGTTTCTTGCATTCTAAACTTCCAATTATGTGTGCTGATTTTTATCTCGTGATGTAGCCTCGACACCCACAGTTTTTGCCCTTTAGTTTTAGTTCCTTTCTTTTTCTGTTTTTTTTTTTCCTTTAACGTTGTGAATGCTAAATAGTTTGTTGTAATGTTATCATTTGCTATGCTTAACGTTGCCAGAGTGTGCAATGTTTTGGTTTTGAATGAAACAAGTTGAGAACAAGCTTGCACGAATCACAGACATGTCAAACGTGCGAAATGATTATGAAATAGAGTAGTTTCGTTAATCGTTTTGTTTAACGAATAATTATGAAAATTTGTTTTGTAAATTGTTTCGTTAAAAAAAATGATTGAAACGATTAGAACAAATCAAAACGATTGAAGTCTTTCCCTTCGCTCTTCCACCATTTTCTCTCTCATCACACAAAAGCAAAACAAGAATCGGTGATGAATGATTTTAATAAGACACATGAATCAAATTCTTCATCTCTTTCATTTTTCTTTGAAACCAAAACTAATTCTAACAATATATAATCACAAACGAAACTACGAAACTACGAAACAACAATCAAGAAATAATATATTTTCGTTAACCGTTTCGTTATTTAAAAAAAATGAAATTTGTTTGATCGTAATTATTTTATTCGCCGCGAAACAAAACAAAAAACGATTGACCGAACTGCCATTGACAGCTCTACATTATGCGGCTTATGCCTTGGGAATGGCTTTAAGATCTATCTACTTCCAACTTCAATTTTGAGGCATTAGTAGGAACTGAAAATAAATCCTTCAACAATCTATTTTTCACCAAACTTCCTCATCAAAACACATGTATATTCTCATGTCAACGCTATTTATCAACGAAAAAATTCTCAATGTTATTACGGGTCTACTAGATTTTATTAAACTATTTATGTAAACACAATCCAGTATTTAATTGGACCCAACTTGTGCCTGCATATCCATACAGAATTTAATTATTTTATAAACGGTCTTGTTTACACTACTACGATGTGATTGGATAGCTGGTGCTGACGTGTGAGTAGAACATAGTTTGGTCGAAATCAAAGAAACTACAAAATAAATAAAACCAATTAATCTCTGCAGCAATAGTAAAATTTAAAATTGGCATAACAATTTTGCCTTTTATGTATTACAGAGATGGTAATTATATCCAAATCATAGTAAAATTATACAACAAAAACGAATCTGCTATACTGATTGATTTCTCAAAATAGAATTAATCTCCTACAGGCTCTAAAATAAACATATATTATTATCAATTTCTTCCAACATCACACTATATATAATATTTGCATTGCAATTGAATAGTACAAAGAGAGGGCATTCTCATGTCAGAGTACTGGAATAAGAGCTTAAAATGTCGAGTTCTAAAAGACCTCTCTCTCTGTCTCTCTGCTTTCGGTCGGTATCCCAAAGAAAGCTTTGGAGAATGAAAGCCATGTTCTAAGAATATCCAAGAGCGATCCACATCAATCACCTGACAGCTAGTGCCATTGGAAATCCAAAACTAACAGTAAATTTTTGCAACCATGTAAAGTATAATTTAGTTAATCCTACAACAAATTCAGTTAGTAATGCGCAACTACAATATAATACAGAGATTGAAACCAATCTACAAACTAAAGTCTTATTTCTGGTCCTGGATAGAAGAACCTGTCATTTACTGGTCTCCAATAAGGCTCCAAGAAAATCCTCATCCCTACACCAAAGAAAATTAATGGTTAGGCTCAGAGTTGATGCTTATGCATAGAAAGCTAATCTAAATTCTAAAGTGATAATTCACAAACTTCGATCAGAACAATGGTATTTATTGATGTTTTGCAAAAGTATATAACAATAAGGAAAAATAGCACTTCTCATTACACATTTTTTAGGATAAATTAATCACCTATTTAGGAGTAGTAGAATAATCCAGAGCTTGTGCATTTACCATAGAATCATCCGCGTTTGTATTTGGAACAGATATTGCATTTCCATGTATGCCCTCTACAACTACATTTAAACAAATTTTAAATAATATAGATGAGCTATTATGAACAAAATAAAAAAAGCTTATTTAGTTATAGGCACCATAAACAATTGAGAACAAGTCTTTTACCACCTGGTTCGTCGCGCAACCAATCTTGTGCACAAATCAAGCCTTGAACGGTATTAGAATCCATGGTACTTAAGTACTCGTTCAACAACCTTGCCTCCCCATCAAGTGGTGCAATAGAGACTGGCACAGCAAGCATATCCCGTGCCATGCAAGAAAGCACAGGATATTTCGCAGAAAAAGACCTCCACCATCCCAAGATATCAAATTCAGCTCCTTCCTCCTTTGTCCGATATATGGGTTCCTCCAAATACATATCCAGATCCGTTTTGAGGCTCTGACCTGTTGAACTCTCTTGTATATACTGATCTAAGCCCTTCCTAGCATCAGATAGAGTCATCCTTGAAAATGTTTTGGATTTCTCCAACCCGTTACTGTAATTTGTATCGAACCCAGTACCGGCACCAGCACCCAACCCACTGTTTCCTGCATAACATAGGATGGCTGGATTATTAGAAGAGCTGGCAGACTGTACTGCATACTCATTGTACAAGTTTATGAAAGCTTTCTGAATCTCATCAATTCTCGACTTGGCCTCAAATGTGTCTGTGTTATATATTTTCTTGAAGAAATATTCAACTGATTTCATCTTGTACCGTGGGTCCAGGATTGAGGTTATTGCCATTAGAGTTTTGGTCAGGTCCCAATAGGTCTCTAATTTGAGAAGCATTTGAGATGCCACCGAGGCTACTACAGGCGACGGGCTAGCGCACCAGGTCTTTAGAAGATGATGGATACCACACAGCTCATTGAAGCAGAGATTAGCTGTAGGATTTTCAGTGGCAGGAAATTTCTCCATAGTGTGGTACAACACATCTAGTAAGTCACTAAGGGCCTTCACATCGAACCAATCCTTAGGGTTTAGTAGGCCAGAAAACTCCGGATCCCACTCAGCGAGCTTTCCAAACACTTCTTGGTAGTGACACGCAGAGTCAAACATAGAATAGGTAGTTGCCCAGTTGTTAGGGGAGTCTAAAATGAGGGGCTTTTGGTTTGGCAATTGCTTCGCATACTTTTGAAATCTTGAGAACCGCTCTGGTGAAAATTTCACATAGTGGATGAATTCGCGGACCCGGTTTGTCATCTCAACAGCCTGCTCTAGGCTCTCCTGTACTGTAAGATTGAGCACATGTGCGCATGATCTAACAAGAAATAACTCACCATTTGACAAAAGCAATCCTTTTGAGTTCAAGATTCTGAGTACTTCCCGACCAACTAGGTCACCAGCTGTGCAGTTGTCGAGAACTATGCTGGTGAGTTTTTTGTCGAGGCCCCACTCATGGATTTTTTCTAGAATCCTTTTGGAGGTTAGAACTTGGTTCAACCCGGCTTCAACATGTATAAAGTTTAGAATCTTTTTTCTGAGCTTCCACTCAGTGCATTCTGCAGTTTGTTCGATGAAATGACAGGTCAGGCAGATGTACTCCATACCAGTGCTTGACCGCCATGTGTCAACTGAGAGGCTCACCCTGCATGGTACGAGTGTCCAAGATTTTCAGTATTAGGCCTGAAGAAAGAAAGAAAAGGGTGCCCGATTTGTTTCTGCCTTGTCTGTGGAAAAAGGTGTTTGAGCGCCTGATTTAAGGAAGAAAGCGTACCTGGAAGGAAGCTTGCCAAGGGAGTCGTGCAGCTTTGCCTTGGTGCTATCATATATCTTCATGCAATCAGCCGTAACAGCATCATATGGTACCATCTTGAACTGTGGTCGTAGATTATGCACAAAAGTACGGAACCCTACATCATCCACCATAGAGAATCGGTACCCGTGCCGAACAATCATGCATGCCAAGTCGCGTCGGCTCGCTTCCTGGTCGAACGATACCACAGGCACCCCATCAGCCACACAGGGGTCATCTCCATCAGCTGCGACAACCATGTTGGATCCATATTTTCTAAATAGACATGTAATATGCATAAAACACAAGTTATAATAAAGGGATGACAGATATTAATGAAATGCAGCACTAATATGCATAGGCACACATCAATATATATCATAAGCCATACAAGCAAAAGAATAACATAAGAACTTCTCCGAAATTTGGATGGTTTTGCAATTTAGAATATGTGGATATGCAAATCAAGAAATGGATGCAAAAAGCATTTTCATTTTTGTTAGCAGACACTACTTTTTCATATTTGCAATTACAACCCATAATATTCAGGATAATTAAAAATCATGTCCAAACTCTCAGAATTATTTGCTAATAATACCTGCATCAGAATCACTACTCAGCCAACCAAAAAGTAAAAAAATAAATAAAGCCTACCCAACTTGTTTGGGACTAAAGGTTGTTGTTGTTGTTGTTGTAAAAAGTTAAGGACTGCATTATCCCTGTCTTTTTCCTACTTCCATTTAGTTTATATTATAAGTGTCGAGCCCCAAAATCTAAATTCCTTTTGCTCGATATAATAAAATCTGTTCAACATTAGGAGGAAAATATATTTCAGACTATACCATTGCATAACGTTAACAACTAGGGAAATTGTTGCAGCTTGCAGATATCTCAAAACTGCTGAGTGTTTAACTGTTTAGTTCAGAACATGAGAAATGTTGAGTCTATTCGTCAATATGTCATATAGTAACCATGTACTATATCGTGTGATATATAAAATAACTTTTCTAACAGAAGACCAACCTCGAGTGTGTTGGAAGCAGATGGCGACGCACAACCAGCTTCTTCCTGCGGCCAGGCCCTGGGCGTGGCTTTGTAGACAAGCAAATAGCGAGATGGTTCCTCAGGTGTGTGGTCCCACTCCTGCTACTCGCAGTGAGCTGCTTCTGACAATGGTTGCATATTGCCACACAGGTGCCGTCAGGCCGCCGTTGCTTTGAGAAATCATTCCACACAGCTGACCGCAGCTTGCGCTCTCGTGGATTATGCGGCGGTGCGGAGACAGCTGCTGCTGCTGCTGCGGCTGCTGCCACAGCTGCCGTAGTGACCGGAGATGAGAGTGAGATTAGAGATGTTGTTGAGGTTATTGGGACCTCAATTGTGCCTGGTTCCAATGGCATGCTGATCGGAGAATATAGAAGGGTTTATTATAGAGCTTTCAGTAATTATGATGGTTACAACGTAAGCTACTTTATAGTCCTGCCAGTTACAACAGGCATGTAATAGTGCTGACCTGATTGGTGGTATAGTGGAAATGCAGATTTGTGGATTGATTGTGACTGCTATAATACTAGAGGAACAAAATAACAAATGAAAACCGGTCTGGATAAATGTTCAATGCCGAGTGATGCTTCTTTCTGCGATACCATCACAGAAGAACGCCATTCAGGCTATATATCAAAAGAGATTATAGAAATATAACCTTGTGTGAAACTAGAAAAGACTGGAAGCACCCTTTTTAATACAACTGCAGGACCTGCATGAAGTGTAAGCATTCCATTAATAGGAGTGAGAATTCACATTTTAATCTTTGCAAAGAGGATAAAGGAACTTCATTAAGGTTAAATGACCCAAATTAACATCTTATATTCTAGTGAGCAGTTCTTGTACGGATCAAATTTTTTACATAAAATGTTATTAGAATTTACAGCTGTTATTTGTCATCGATAATAGTTCGATTCAAGTTGATTCTTATTCATCA